>JAODAL010012203.1:0-96420 GCA_025379985.1 Phyllomedusa bahiana | reverse complement strand
GGGACAAAAAGGGGTGTGACAGGGTTTTGGATGTGTGATAGACTTTTGGGGGGTTTAAAACCCCTAAGATTTTGCCTCTACTTATGCTTTCGGATAGGCGGCTATGACATCGCTGGGTGAAAAAGGGCTTGTCAAAAAGGCCCCAGGCTTGAGAGGCCCGGGATTTTTTGGGGTGATAAGCGAGGAGGGGGGTTTTCCCGGACCGTGGCTGGGGGAATCATTTCCGGACTTCTGCACCCCCCTTCCCCCTTTTTTAGGCGGGCCCGTACTGACACACCCCTTTCTTCCCCCCGCCCAGTGATGAAGGCCCCAAAGAATTCTGCTGAAAAGACACGTTGGACCCGCATGTCGTCACATCATCATCAACACAGGTGATTTGGGCGCCTGATATTTGATCAGGAGCTGCGGGCTACAAGCAAGAGGGATGCAAGGTGTTCCCGACTCCCCGGGTTTTTTTGCCAATTGACCAGTTTTCCTTCCTCCCCCTTGGCATCAGTAACTGGGCGTGAGCAGAGAAAATACCCTCTTTGGCTCTTTACTTTTAACATGCTTCTGCCCCCAAACCGCATTTTTCATCAAAGAGGTCTTAGAAAATGGATTATCCAAATGGTGGGTCAGATTGACATTTTGGCTGCCTTGCTTATTTTGGACGGAGGGTTTGATGTGTGATGACAAATTTTTGTGGCCGTGACTGGGGGGGACGGGCGTTTAAGACTGCTGGATGAGGTTGCTTTAACCCTGAAGGAAAATTTGGGGCGCGCTGTTTTATGGATTCACGGGGCCCGCCCACGATGCGGGCCCTGAGGGCCCCTGAAAGACAATCCGCTGGTTGCGTGTTGAGCAGCATGGAAGGAGACTTCTCTGTCCCTCTCCCTCCATGCCCTCCCCCCCTCTTTGCCGCTTCCACCCTTTCACCCCTGTTCAGAAAGATAAAATTTGAGGGGGTATGAAGATTTTTGGAAACGTTCTTTTTAAAAAGACGGCAAATCACAGTTTTCTCAAATCCTAAAATAAAAAAAAAATTGTTGTTTTAAAAATTTAACTGCAAGGGGGCTTATCAAAAAGGGGCCTTTTCCAAAGTAAAAAAAAAACACTATTTAAAATGTATAGGGATAAAAAAAGGTTTTTTTGGCACCTATCAATACACCTGGGGTGACTAAAAAATTTGCGGGTTTAAATTTAACTCAAGGTGGCTCATCAAAAAAGTGGCCTTCCCAAAGTGAAAAAAACACGTATCTGAAATGTACGGATAAAAAAAGGTTTTTTTTGGCACCTATAAACCCTGTGGTGACTCAAAATTGATGGTTCAATTTAACTGCAAGGGGGGTTATCAACAAAGCTGGACGGGAAAAAAGTGAAAAAACACGTATTCAAAGTATGGAAAATAAAAAGTATTTTTGGACCTTTCAATTCCCCTGTGGTACTAAAAAATTGGGATTAAATTTACTGAATGGGCTCTATAAACAAAGCGGGCCCTGCGCCAAATGAAAAAAAAAAACGTATTGAAAGTTCGATAATAAAGGTTTTTTTGGCCCACCTTCAATCCCTGGGTGACTAAAAAATTTGCTGGTTTAAAAATTAACTGAAAAGGGGCCCTATAAACCCAAGTGGCTGCGCCAAAGTGAAAAAAACACGTATCTGAAATGTTTTCGGATAATAAAAGGGTTTTTTTGGCATATCAATACACCTGTGGTGACTACAAAATTTTGGGATTAAATTTAACTGCAAGGTGGCTCTATCCCCCAAGGGGCCCTGCCCCAAAAGGGAAAAAAAACATATCGAAATGTATACGGAAAAAAAAGGTATTTTTGGCATATCAATACCCCTTTGGGGGTGACTAAAAAATTTCTGGTTTTAAAATTTAATGCAAGGTGCTCTTTTAAAACAAGTGGCCGGCCCCCAAAGTAAAAAAAAACACTACGAAATGTATACGGAAAATAAAAGGGATTTTGGCACCTACAATAACCGGGTTTTTACTAAAAAAGCTGTTCTTTAAGAAGGTGGTCATATCAAAGTAGGGGAAAAGTAAATAAAGCTTTTCAATGCAATTCTACCTGTCTGGGTGCACAAAATCCCCTTTTTTTAAAGAGCTTGCTGGTTTTGCCCCGGGCCGCCCCCCCCCCCTCCTTACTTTACAGCGGTAGATGCTCCCTTTTAAAAATTTTTGCCTAACACCTAAAATCTGCAAATCTCTGATCTAACTAAGTTGTAAGGATCACAGCAAAAAAGTAGAGCTGTCTCTGTGAACAAATAGAAAAAATTTCGCTGAGCTGTTCGCACAGAGGCAGTGCGCACGTCCTACTCCTTTGAGATACTGATACACACTGATCATGAACAGGAAGGGTTGTTCTATGTAAAACGAGGTCATGTGATTTTTCCAGCCAATCGCAACCATAAACATCCCAGTCATGACATCGCACACACAGCTCACCCTGCTCTATTCTGTAAGCTGATTTGCTGGCCGCCAAAATGACAGGAAGCGCCGAAAATGAGTGATATAATGATTATTCACAGATTTTAACCTAAATTATCGCGTGATCTAAAATATCCAATCAACGTAAATACCGTGCCGATTTCAACCTTGTCGATAATAATCGCTCAACACTAGATATCATCAGAATTGTACTGACCTGCAGAATACTGACAACACATCATTTATTAAGAAGAGTGAGTGTCAAAAAAACAAAACCCACACAAAAATGGAGCAAGAAAATGTTTTACATTTCACCCCGTTAAGAATTTTTGCGGTTTCCCAGCACATTATACATTATGGTTAATGGCACCATTAAAAAGTACATTTTCTTCCGCAAAAAATAAGCCCTTGTACGACTATGTAGATTGAAAAATAAAAAAAGTTATGGCTCTGGGAAACTGGGAAGGAAAAAATGAACGTGAGAAAAAATAGACTGCGGCAGGAAGGACTTAAAATATAAGAATGATTTTAAAAATATGTCATTGGCAAAACTAAGAACTCCCTTATGACTATAGGATCATTACATTATTGTAGGGTTTTGTAGTTTAACATTGATTTGGTTCTTCTCTGGGAGTTATCAACTGTTAATGAAGGAGTATCAGAATTTGTCAGGAGGAAATTATTTTTCCTGTTCAAATTTGTTTCAAAATCAGTGTACCGATTTTTCTCATAAATTTATGCGAAGCAAATCACAAATCTGCAAAATTTGTTTGTCCATGCATTCTAATTGACAATTAAGCAGTGAGATGCAAATCTAGTGACAATTGTCCTTATCTCCAGTCAGGTGCCTGATGTTTACTTCATATATAATATTGTTAGTTTATTAGCCATACAATAAACTTTTCCCAGGTATTATGCTGCCCAGCATGAGTAGGACAATACAGTTGCTTGTAAAGGGTTAATCTGAGTTGCACAATACATACACACTTATACAGCAGAAGCCACACACTCAGAAGTGCTGATTCCATTGAGATTACAAATTAAAGGGGTTGTCTGGCAGATAAATTATCTGACATGGGACCAGGCTGGGTAAAAAAAGAAGAAAAAGCATACTTACCTACTTGTCCCCCACCTCTGCCGCTCCGCAGCTTCCTGTCAATCCAAATCCTTTGTAAGTGAATGGAGTGCAAGCCTCTTCTGTATGTCGGGACACGAACACAGAAGTCCAGAGTATCATGGAACAGCTCCAGAGCAGTAGTGGTGATGAACAGATAGGTAGATATAACTCTTTAAAAAAGAAAATCTTGTCCCATATTTTTTTTTTTCATACAACCCCTTTAATACACAATTTATGAATACAAGACATATAAATAGAATATCAGAAGGACAAACCACAAAACTTAATCTCAATCAAAGACATATTGCAAAAAAGTATGAATACAAACTGTATGCAATAAAGTCTAAAATATCATCTACAGGTTAAGTGTAAAAATTAGTAAATGATATTTATGGGTTTAGACACCTCATACGCCAGAATGACATCTAGGCAAAAGAACACAGATAAATTAAAAATATATGAGAGACAAAAGATGAAATATAAATAAAGGAAAAAGATAGAAGTGGTCCACAAGTAACTTTTGCACACAAGGCTGGATACATGGCACAAAAGGCCATGTGCTAATAAATAAAAAAAAAATGACAAAATAATGTTGGCTTTATTAAGGTCACAAAACAATTATATTAATAACACAAAAAATGCTGGAAAAAAATACAATTTCTTCTGCATAAATCAAGCCACATCAATGAAAAAATAAAAAAAGTTATGGCAAAAATAACATGAAAAAATGTATGTGTCTTAAAGCAACACAGAAGACTGGATATTATGGGATTCATAATGCAGCAGTTTTTATATATTATTAGGTTTGATAATTAATGGTTAATTTTTCATCACGAACATGAAAGTGACAAAAATGTAGAACTTTAACTTTATTGTAAATGAATCCAAAGTCTGTTAGAATTAGTATTTTTGTTTGTATGTAAAGCTTTATACATATTTTACTCGCTGGTACAGTTTGTGTAATTTTTCCCTTTTGAATCATGAGTGATAGTTCAGTTAATCTAACAAGCATGAAATATTAAGGAACGCTGCAGGATGTTCAACTGGAGCCGATTCCAACTTCTGTTCACTTGCTGTTTGGAATCCTTTTCTACAGCTTTAAAAATAGAACATTGAGTTTTGCACTTGTAGTAGATGACATCAACTGTTTCTATAGAGTGGATATTGCTTTGCATTCATCAGATACACATATGTTTATAATAACAATAAAATGGAAGTGTGCTTTCCCTAAGCCCCAGAAGGAAAGGGACACATGATTTGCAGATTGTGCATTTATCTGGCTATAAGAATCCTTTTCTTCTTTCTTTTTGTTGGCTTTCAGGGTTTCAAATCCTCTTCTAACTGGATAAAAAAAGAAAAATCAGCATACTGTTTTAGAAGCAAAACATTAAACCAGCAGTGCCTTCCAGCATTTTAGCTGCTTCCCAATGCACCATATCCAAGTACTTTTTGAATATTGTATGAGGTACTTAAAGGTGAAGACACAGATGTTGTGAATATCCATATCCATAAATCATTATTAACGACGAAGCTTACTGACAGAGATCTCAGGGTGATGGCAATGCATGCTAGAATATGAATGACAATGCCTTTAAAAATGCATCAGTTATTTTCACTCCTTGCAGTGCACAATTTTATTAAATATGATTAAACTTCTCATCCTCCTGACTTGGGTAGAATGTAATAATGTGCTTGCATTTCAAACCTAGTCCCTTGACTGCTTCACAATCATCTGTAAGTGACTGAAAAAAAATATCTTTCCTATCTAAAGTCTTCAATATCAAACAAGATGAATGCAAAGACACCTTGCAATCTTAAAAGTAATCATTTTCACAGTGCCCTTTTTGCAGTTCAAAAGTCCAATAATACTCTTAAATGTACATCAGGAAGCGACACATCACTGCTAAAAATGTGGCATTAAAATAAAAATATAAAACATATTGTTAATGGGTAAAGATATAATTTGGAGGATTTCAGAAAAATGCATTATTATTACTTTTACTTAAAAAGCTTTTGCATCTAAATTTTATTTTATAAATTTTCTTTTAAACATTTTTGTAAGAGACATTGAAAACCTAGATTGTTTTTAACTAGTGGAAAACCTTACTTGCCAGTCAGGCTTTTTCTCTTGATGTGAATAATATTTAAAAGACTAGCCTTTAGTCTAACGATGCACCTGTAACTCAGGATTTATGCTCTTAACATAAAAGTCTAATGCTTAATGGGGTTTGTACTTTCTGCCCAGGGGCCATTTTTAAAAAAAAAATAAAAAAAATAAAATAAAAAATTTTCAGCCCAAAGAACCAAAAAATAAAATTTACCAAATATTTTTTTCCCTTTTAAAATTAGGGGCATAACAGTTTTTAAAAAATTAAAAATTTTTTTAAATTAAACAAAAATGTTTAAAGGGGTTTTTTCATTTCTTAAAATGGCCCTTCAGAAAAAGGGGGGACAGGGGAAAAACAAGTAACTTTGAAATTTAGATGCTTTAAAAGCAAAAGGTCTTATCCCCAGTATTCCTTACCCTTCTGTTTCTGTTTTACACGGGTTTCTCCAGGGGCGGGGTCGGACCCATCCCCCTTCATTTCACTACTGAAAGCTCTTTTTACTTCTTTTTCGGCCCCCTGGTGGGATTAAACGGGGAGGGGCCCTTTCCTGTCTCTCCCCCATTTCGGGAGAAAGGGACCGGAAATTTTTTCACCTACACAGCCAGAAAAACAGAATAACACTGCTGGCTTTCAATAATCGGGAAAACAGCACAATTGTGTGCCCGACCCCTCCTGACCTAGCGTTAGGGGCCAAAGCAATTTTTTCCCTCCCACACCAAAGCAAAAAACCAAAACGCAGAAATTCTACAATCAAAAAACAAAAAACAGTTGTGTCTCGGTGCCTAGCTCTCCTGCAAAAGGGGTTGGGAACCCTTGCCTTTCTTTAGAAAGCTAGTTTTAATTTTAAAATAAATCCCCAGTTTGTGAAAATCATGCCCGTTGGGTTTGAATGCAACCCCGGGGGTTATTTATACACCCTCTTAAATTTTTAAGACTAAATGGGCAGAGACACATTTTGAAAGTGGACTAGAGGGGGGGGGTCTCGGGGGAGCCAGCATCGAACATTTGAAGGGGGAAATAAAGTCATCCAGCGGGGGAAGGGGAAAAGAAAGCCCTGCATTTCCAAAATTGAAAAAGGGGTTGAAGAAATATGAAGAGGAATTAAAAAAGCAACACCCCCTTTTTCCCCCTTCACGCCCTTTGGCCGTATCCATACGCCCAGGTGGTTTGGGGGTTCACGCCCCGGGCCCGTATGGATACGTCTGGGGGATCCCCGCGAACTCTAAGGCGGGAGTTTGCGCATCAAACCCCCGTGGGGTTGTCTGCTGTTTTTAAACAGCTGAAAAACCCGCAGGGGTTCCGGCCCCCCCCCCCCGCCCAGGGTTCGCCCGGGGGGGGGGGGGGGGGTTTTTAACCCCCTTAAAAATTTATCGGGGACAAACGGGGGGGGGTCGCAAAAAAACAAAGGGGAGACCAGGAGGAAAAACGCTCCTCCTGCCCCCTTTCTGTGGGGCAAAAGCGCAGGGATCGCCAGATCCTTTCCCAAGTTTCCTGCCCTCTGCAGACAGCACGGAAGGCAGAAAATTTCCCTTCCGGGTTGTTTTTGTGAGGGTCACTTTTCCCCCGGCCGTGCCTGTGGCTTTGCCCGGAAACGGTGACAATACATGGACCCTTTTTCCCCCAAAATACCAACAAGCAAAAGCACGGGTTTTCCTTTTTTTTGAATGAGGTTTCTAAAAGATCTCTCATTCAAACCCCCTATTGGGAAAAAAAAAAAAAAAAACCGTGAAAAAGTGAAAAAAAAAAAAAAAAAAAAGAAAAAAAAAGTGAAAAAAAAATGAAAACACAAAACAAAAAAAAATAAAACAAAAATACGTACACCACCCTTTTTTCCCCCTTTCCCAAAACGCCAATCCCCCCAAAAAAATGATCAAAAAAAAAAAAAAGGGGTCCCTTTTTTTTTGGTTTATCACCGCTTGCGAAAACGCCCTTTCCCAAAAAAATTTCTGTTATTTTAATTAACCCGTACGGTGAAAGCCGTAAAAAAAAAAAACCAAAAAAAAAAATCACAGAATTAAAATTATTGTTCCCTCCCCCCCAGCCATAAAAAAGGAATAAAAAGCGGGTCAAAAGCTCCTATAAACGCCAAATTGTACCAATTAAAAATCCCGTTCATCCCCCAAAAAAAAAAGTCCCCAAAACAACCTGTATAAAGGAAAAAAAAAAAAATTTTTAGCCTCAGAATAGCGGGGCATAAAAAATTGTTTTAACACAAAAAAACCCCCCTTTTCTTTTTTTTTTAAAATTTCTTTAGCTTAAAAAAATATATAAATAAAGGGGAAAAACTCCATAATTTGTAGCGGGCCCAAAGATAAAGCTAACTTATTTACGGAAAAATGCCCTGGGGAGCCCTGTTTTTAAAAAAAAAAATAAAAAACAATCTAGGGGGTTTCGTATTTTCCCTTTACCCTGGCCTCCAAAAATTTTGGAATTTTAAAAACGTCAAAAAAGGGCCCGGTTTCCCCCCAAAAAAAGATACTAATAAAAAAATTCAACTCATCTTGTAAAAAACAAGTCCCTACAAAAACTCCAAGACAGAAAAATATTTAAAAGGGTTTTGGCTCTCGGGGCTACGGCGAAAGCAAAAACGAAAATTTTCCTGGTTGAATAAAAGTGTTTTTTTTGGTAATAAAAAGCAGTTTAAAAAATAAACAAAAATACAATTTTTGGGGATCCCGGTGTATTTTAACGAAACCCGCTGAGTAAAGCTCCTTTTCCCTATATACCGTTTCAGATGAAACCCCTATAAAAAAAAAAAAATAAAAAAAACTACCAAAAATGCTGTATTTTTTTTTCCCAAAAAAATTTACAAAAAACCCTTTTAAAAAGTGGGAAAATAGCTTTATTGCCCCCGCATAATTTGGGCCAATAAAAAATTCAACTCATTTCCCCCAAAAAAAAAACAAGCCCATACACAAACCTGCAAACGCAAAAAAAAAAAAGTTATGGTGTCAAATAGGGCAACATAAAAACGCAAATTTTTTTAACTTATTTTTACGGTGTAAAAGTAATAAAACAGAAAAAAAAAAAAATAAAATCTATATCATTGAAAATTTTACCGGGGGGCCCCCCTAGTTTAAAATTATCAATCATTTTACACTGCAAAGGGGAATGGGTTAAAAAATTTTAAAAATCAAAAAACAATGAAAACCCAATTTCATTCCCCCCCCCCATTTCCATTGCCCCAAAGCTAAAAAAAAAAATAAGGGGAAAACTTTTGTGCCTTTAAAAAAGCAGGAAAACATCCCTGATAAAATCCCGAAAGGGGGGTTTGGGAAACCAAAAAAGGGGCGTTTCTGGAAGGTTTGCCTGTTTTGGTACTTTGGGGGGGTTTGCAAATGCGGGCATGGCCCCAAACCCAAAAACGGGGTTCCCCAAAGCCAAAAAGGCCCCCCTCCTTTATTTCCCTTGCCATGCGCCCAAAAAAGCAGTTTTAAAACCCAAAGTAGGGGATTGCCCCAACTTGGAAGAAATTGCTTAAAAAAGTTTTTTGGGTTTCCCTTTTTTTCCCGGGGTTCCCTTTTATTTATGAAACATTTTTAAGCTAAAATTGCAAAATTTTTGGGAAAAAAATGTTTTTTAATTTTCACAGCCTTTTGCTAAAAAAAAATTTTTTGAAACACCCGTGGGGTCCCATATTTCTCAACGCACCCCTTTGGGTTAAAATTCCCTTTGGGGGTTTTAAAAATTTCCCAAAATGTGGTCTATTTAAAGGGGTTTGGGGTTTATTAAGTTTTTGCACCCTTTGGTGGGCCCCAAAAACCCAAATGGCGGGCCCAAAAAAAACGTTTTGAAAATGAGGGCCCGAGGGAAAATAGGGGCTCCCCCATTTTTGAGGCTTTTTGGGTTTAGCCCAAAAAATGCACTAAAGGGGGCCTATGGGGTATCTCTAAAAAAAGGAAAGACCTGGGGGAATTTTTATATTAAGTTGCATTCCCCCAATTCACATTTTTCCGTATTCCCGTGAATAATGGAAAATTTAAAAAAATCTGTCCAAAAAAAAATGAAATTTGAAATTTCAACCCCCATTTGCTTTAATTTTTGTGGAAAAATCTAAAGGGTTAAACAAACTTCCCCCAAAAGTGTTTTTAAATACTTAAAGGGGGCTAGGGTTTTTCAGATGGTTTTCACTTTTTGGGGTATCCCAACAAGCAAAGGCCCCCCAAACCACCCTTTAGAAAATGGAGGGGGTTTCCCTTAAAAAAATGTATAAAGCAAATTTTTTTGAAAATGTAGAAATTACTATTTAAAATTTCTAAGCCCCCCAAGTCGTAAAAAAAAAAAAGACATTTAAAAAAAAATGCCAAAAAAATTTTGTGGACATTGGTAATTTCTTGTTTATAAACTTTTTGTGGGGAAAAAATTATCGTCTTTCAGCAAAATTTTTCAACTTTTTAAATCGCAAAATTTTCCAAAAATTTTTATGAAATTTTATATTTTTTCACAAACAAACAAGGTTTTTATGGATAAAAAATTTTTACTAATTAAAGCACAATTTTATTTACGAGAAAACAATCTCTGAATAATGGCCCAGGTAAAAGTGTCAAAAAAATTATTCTCAAAATAATTTACAGTTTCCAGATTTCCAAAATAGGGCTTTTGGGCAGGAAGGTTTAAAAAAAGGGTGGGTCCTTAAGGGGTTAAAAAAGTTACATTAAAACCCAGTTTTTGGGAAATTTTGATTTAAATTGGGTTTTTAAAAGGGGCAATGGGTTTAAAGGGTTAAAAAATGTTCAAAAAAATTTAGTTTTCAGTTCCGTTTTTTTCTTTTCTGGACTGTTTAACTTCTCACATGTCCTCACCCATTTCACACTTTCTGACTTTCTCTCTTTCTTTCTTTATCCCTGTTACCAAGGTCTCTTTTCTCAAGTATTTTCCATCAGTCTAATCCTTTTAATAGGTAACTAGGCCTCAGTCTCCAAGGTTTCCACAATGTTGAGAGGTTAGAATTGTCCCATGGACCCCTCTTTTAAGGGGTTTTACATCTCCCATCTCTCCCACTATCCTATCCACCAAACCCCAAATGTCCTCAGTATTGGGGCTAGGCAGCCCTTTACACAGGCCCACATCCCCCGGGTAGCAAAAACTAAATTTTACAAAAAAACCCCAAAAGGGTAAACATGTTATAAAGTTTTTTTCAATTAAAAAAACTTTAAAAAGGGTTTTTCCCCTTTGAGAAAAGAGCAGATAGGTGAAAAAACCATGAGGGCAAAGGTCAAAAATAAACCCTGTTACATCGACAGGCCACACTTCAAGCCTAGCTGTCCAGTGCATTTTAAAAGGGTCTACAGAAAAAACAAATAAAGGGTGAAGTTATTCACTCCCATGAGTTCTAGGGGTCCCCTTTTTTTTACAAACCAGGACCCACTTTGGAATTCCCCCAAATTTAAGGGACTCTTTTGGTTTTGGCCCCCCAAAGGTTTCCCTTAAAAGGAAGTCCCATACACATTTGGGCTCCCCCGAGTTTCCAAAAACCCAAAAGAAAGGCCAACCATAAGACTTAAAAGGGACACCTCCAAAGCCCCAAAACCCCGTAAACCCCAGAAGTAGGGCTACTTTATCAACTGAAAACCCCCCTGTTTTTGTAATAATGGAGGTTTCTTTTTTTGCAAAATTAAAGGAGTTTTTATCGTTTTAAATGTTTTGTGCTCTTTTTGGTTTTTTCTCTGAGAAATTTAGGGTTTTAAAAACCCCGGGGGATCTCTTCCGTCCCGCAGGGGTGTCTCTTCCCCCCAGGAGGGCTTTTATCCTCACGAAGAACCCGTGACTTTTATTTAAATTTTGGGATGAAGCGGAGAAAGCAGAAGGTTTTCTATAACCCGCTCTTTTAGCCACCTGCAAAGCTTATGTCTTGGTTTGGCCTTTTAAAAGGCCCCACAAGCTCCCTCTGTGCTATATGCAGTTATACACACAATGAAAACCCTTGTTTAATATGCACACTGCCTCCCCCCTTCCCCCCCCTTTTTACCAGGCTTTCAAATCTGTGGGTTTCTGTTTTTTATTGGGGCAATTTCCCCACTACCCCCCCTTTCCCTTTTTTCCCCCCCCGTTAACAGGCGGAGACCTATAATACTTGTTAATAAGGGGATATGTGACTTAAAGGAGTTTTGCCACCATGTAATTGACGTGGGATGTTTAGAAATCAAAAGGGGCACTTTCCAAAATGCATGTCATTAAAAAAAGGTCTCATCCCCGAGTATATGCATTGTATCACATATTTTGGAAGTGTTTGGGTGTGACACTGCGAGGATGGGACACCATAAGGGGAGCTTTGGTTTGTATATAAAAAAAATTATAGATGTCTATGCATATATTTTCATATCTTTCATATTTAAAATTTTTTAAAAAAAATTTAAAAAAAAACCTATGATTGGGCTGAACTCTAACCCTCTTTTTAAACTATCACAAGCACTACAACACATACAGCTTTCACATACTTTTGTTAAATCCTTATATTTTTCACACAGATGTGAAGTCATAAGGAGGCGGGGCTTGCTTAGTTTGAGGAAAGAACCCCCTCTTTTAAAGTAGCAGCTTAAGGACGGCCCTGGAGGATAAAATAAACCCCTTTTGGAAAAAAGCCCTTTAAACGGCAGTAATTGCCCAATCTTTTTCCCCCGGAGCTGGGAATTTATATGACCTGCAGACCTTGGTTTCACAATCGATTTTAACAGCTCAGGGGGGAGAAAACACAGATGTCAGAAGCCAATCACGCGCAGGGGGCGTGGGGGGGTTTTCCTGTCTAGGGGAATCCCAACAGGCTAAAAGAAATGTCAGTCGCCAATACAGTGCGGGGGGCGTCCCCTAGGGGCGGGGTCCATACAGGGGGGTGTCCGACCCGAACAGCAAAATAGAACAAGATTTACAGAAAAGCTCATATTCTAAATAAGTGACGAGGTAACAAACCCAATTTTAAAAAATGCTTATTTTTATGTCCCCATAATCGAGACATGATCTTTGTAACGATAAAAAACCCTTTAAGGCTTAAAATGCTTTCCTTCCCTCAACTGTGGGTGACCATTTACACTTAACATGGTCCTGCATCAAGTCTTCCAGGTGAAGCCACAAGCACTCAGCACCCCACAGTTTACCTTTTTGCAGAAAGACAAGTTTTCAACCTATGTTCAAGACTATGATTTACTCTCACTATATCCAGGTCGGCACTCTTGGCATCCAAGACTCCTCCCAATAAGAATGGTGGCACAGCACAAAATGTGTGTCTTCCAAGCCTAGAGAAAAGAAAAAGGGTTTGCTCACCTGCAAATGTATGCTCCTGGGGGGAGACAGATGTGCACTACCACCGCCCCTGGTTCTGTAAAACAAGAAAAAGTCCAAGTGCCGCTGCATACAAATGCCCCCAAAACTTGTAGAAAAAAATTTTTTAAAAAAACTTTTTTTTGGAAATCCAAAAATAAATATATCAAAATTCAGGACCCATGCATGGGAAACAGGTTACAGAAAAAAGCGTTTTTGGGGACTGACGGGGTTTTTGAAGCGAAACTTTTAATCGTAGTTCAAATAACAAAGACGTAGCTCGTTTAAAAAACCGGTGGTTCGGTCACATTTGGGATTTAACCCATGAAGACACATAAGTATACGATGCAAGCAAATCTAAAAACCATGTGGAAAAACATACATAATACATCAAATAATGTGGAAACAAAGTTTTAAAAATAAAACATAATATCCGTCGACATTTAAACCTTTAGGGGAGTCTTGTCTAGGTCAAAAATCCACGGGACTCCCGGCAAAGTAATTTGCGATGTAAATCTCCACCCCGGGGGGAGTGTGTGACCTGTTCTATGCCCAGAAAGGAAAAATGACTAACATCCCCCTGTGTTTCCCCCAAAAAAGCTTGGAACCATGGAGATATTATTGTGTTATTAAAATTTTTAAAAATAGAGAGATGCTTGGCGGACTTTGGTGGGCATGAAGTACAAACCCACTTTTTGGACTTTCTTGGTGCAGCTTACCAAATAGACTACAAATTTGCTATTGCAATTGATAAAAATTTTTGTGCGGTAGCTTTTTTCCTGTGGAAAAAGAAATGAATTGTTGAATTAGCAAAAAGCGCACGGGCCCTGCATTTTTTAATTCCCCACCCATAATAACCCGTGTTTTTCAACCAAGAAAATTGCAAGGTGGAGGGAATTTAAAAAGATTTGGGAGGCTAGACCCAAGGGAGGAGCCCTTTTTTGGGAAAAAACTTTAAAATTTAAATCTGGGTTTCCCCGCAATATTCCGACATCGAAGACAGGCAAATGTCTCTTAATAATTGAAACAATTTGCCTATATGCATCTAAAATTAACTAAAAGTAAATTTTGTTATTTGAATATAAATAAAGGGGGTACTTTTTTAGATGGTTTGTTTTTTTAAGGGCTAGTTCTGTCCGGGGTAATACACGACTGCTTCACCAGTCCGTACTCTGAAGCCCCCCTCTCGTAACCGTGTACTCGCCTCCTCTAAATGCAATTTGAACTGCTCCTCTTCTGTACAGTTCCTACGGAGTCTAATAAATTCTCCATAAGGAATATTACCTGCTACATGGCCTGGATGGCATGAAGTTGCCATTAAGGTAGTGTTACCTGCTAATGCTTTTCTAAAGGGAAAAACTTGTACATGTAAGCCATTCTTGCCTTGAAGAGTGACATCCAAGAAATTAATGGTAGTATTGTGAAAAGAAAAAGTGAAACACAAATTGTACGAATTTGAATTAATATACTCTACAAATCGGGGGATAAACACAGGGTCACCCCCCCAGACCAGGAGCAGGTCGTCAATATAACGACCATACCACCTGATCTGGGGGAGAAATGGATTGTCGGCATTGAAAATAAAATCCTGTTCCCATATGGCCATAAAAATATTTGCCAGAGAAGGGGAAAAACAAGCACCAATAGGTGCACCCCTTCTCTGCAAATAAAAAGTGCCATCAAAGGTGAAAAAATTATGATTCAATAAGTACCTTGTAACTTCCACCAAATATTGACATTTGGTGGACGAAAAATTACTGTATGTTGTCAAAAACCTAAATAAAAAATTTAAGGCCAAATTATGAGGAATACAAGGGTATAAACCCACAACGTCACATGTGACCCAAAAGAAAATGTCATCCCATTTAAATTTCTCGATGTCACGAATCAAATTTTTTGTGTCCTGGATATAACCTGGTATGGCAATCACCAGTGGTTGTAACTGCATATCCAACCACTGGCTAAGCCGCTCATTTAGGGACCCTATTCCTGACACTATAGGGCGAAAGGTTGGGGGAAAGCCCTCTTTGTGTACCCTAGGCAGGGAATGGAAAGCAGCTGTTACCGGTTGGTCTACTAGCATTTTATCTGCTAACTCCCTGGAAAAAATTTCCAGAGATACGCCCTCGCAAAGGACTTTGTCTAGGAGAACTCTAAATTTGGATGTAGGGTCATGTGTTAAGATTATATAGGTATCCGAATCTTGTAACACTTTAAGAAGCTCTCTTCTGTAAAGGCCTCCATTCAAAACCACCACCGCTCCTCCCTTATCTGCAGAACGAATAATTAAATCTTGATTGTTTTTTAATTCCTGGATAGCCCTGCGCTCTGCCAATGAGATATTTTGTGCCTTATTGGAGCTTGTTTTGAGTTTCTCATGTAGTTGGACTAAATCCCTTTCTACTCGCTCTTGGAATAAATCCAAGTTAGTAGGTCTCGAGTGTATGGGATAAAAATCTGGATTCCCAAAATGGATTACATTATTTGTGTCAACTAAACACTCCTCCCTAACCTCAGACTCAGCTTCTAAATTACGTAACGTGTTAATAGCACATAAATCCTGAAAGGATACATTTTGGCTTACAACATAATTAGAGGGAGTCCCCACCTCTTCCCTTAGATTTGATTCCTCATTAGAAGATGACTGTTTAATCTGGGAAAAATGATTCTTAAGCGTAATGGCCCTTGCAAATCTATTAATATCCAAAATCGTATCGTAAACATTGAAATCAAAGGTGGGAGCAAAATTTAAGCCTTTGGAGAGAACAGAAAGCTGATCCAACGACAAAATATAACTTGATAAATTAATTACTTGTTTATGTCCCGCAAAGTCCAGGGACCTATGTTCTTTGCGTAACCTTTTGCCTGCCCTCCTCGTCCCTTTTTTGGCTTAGCTCCAATTTGTTGGCTATGGGGAAGTAGATCCGTGGTTCCTGTGGCTCCCCTCCTTTCTGCAATAGATGATTGCTCAGCTGCGGATTCATCAGAGGTGTTGGACATGGAGCAGAACAGAAAGCTGATCCAACGACAAAATATAACTTGATAAATTAATTACTTGTTTATGTCCCGCAAAGTCCAGGGACCTATGTTCTTTGCGTAACCTTTTGCCTGCCCTCCTCGTCCCTTTTTTTGGCTTAGCTCCAATTTGGTTTGGGCTTGGGAAGTAGATCCGTGGTTCCTGTGGCTCCCCCCCCTTTCTGCAATAGATGATTGCTCAGCTGCGGATTCATCAGGGTGTTGGACATGGAGCTTCATGGGAAGGGGCCCAAAATCGGAAAACTAACATTGCCGTCTTTTGGCATGTCTTTGTCTCGACGAGTTACGATAAGAATTTCTCAGGATGGAGCGTGGTGTATTCAGATTCTCCGATTTAACCTGGTACGTGTATACCTCCTGCTTCTCATAATCCAGTAAATCACGCTGGGAATTTTCTTTTTTTTAAGAGCCTAACATGTTGCTCTAACTGCCCCACATTTCTATTGACATTAGACAGTAGATTTGTCATATTGGGCATTACCTTTAAAGGATTCAAGAGCCTCCGTGGCCTCAGAAATTTTGGTTTTAAGTTCCAATAAATAAACTTTTTCTTGTTCCAATATTAAACGCATCAATTGTAGAGAGCACTTGGAAAGAATATTATTCCATTTGTTGGTGAAATCTTCGCTATATATGGTAGTGGGCGATTTTCTTTAAAGCCTTAAGCCCCGAGGAATCATCTCCCGTGAAATTATACGTCTCCAGGGTGGTAACATCCCACCATGTTTTCACCTCCTTTTTCTTGAGGTTTCCAGAGGGTTTGAAAAAGGGATGAAAGTCTTATTCAGGGGTAAATGATCCGTGGCCACACTGCCTGGAAAGATTTCAGCTGCTCTAATCAATCTGTTCTCATGCTCTAATAGATCCATGTCTGACAGGGTGAAACGGAGCTAGCAGGGAGCAAAAAAAAACCCAAACGGCTTGAATAGGAGTACAAAGAGAAAAGAAAAAGGGTTTGCTCACCTGCAAATGTATGCTCCTGGGAAGACCAGAGCTGGGGCACTACCACCGCCTCGTGGTTCTGTAAAGCAAGAAAAAGTCCAAGTGCCGCTGCGATATCAACTGCCCAATGACTTGTAGTAAAAAAAATTAAAAAAAAAAACTTTTATTGGAAATCCAAAAAATAAAATATATCAAAATACATGGACCCATGCATGGAAGAGCAGGTGACAGAAATAGCGTTTACGGAGGAAATGACGCGTTTTTCGAAGCCCCAGCTTCTTAATTCGTAGTTCAAATAACGATGACGTATGCTCCGTTAAATACCGGGGATTCCCGGTCCCCTGTTGGGCATTAACCCATGATACACATAAGATATACAGATGCAAGCAAATCTTAAAAAAACCATGGGAAAACACATACATAAATACATCAAAATTTAAAGTGGAAAAATTTTAAAAATAATACATAAATATCCTGTCTGACCCTTAATCCTTTTAGGGAGTTCTAGTGTCTAGGTTCAAAAATCCAGCGGGACTCCCGGCAAAGTTTTAAATTTGCGGGGTAAATTTTCCCCCCCCGGGGGGGGTGTCCCCTTTTTTTATCCCCAAAAAGGGGAAAAATAAAACTAACCCCCCTTCCCCCATTTTTTTTTCCAAAAAACCCCCTTGAAACCATGGAAATTTTTAAAATGTTTTTTAATTTTTTTTAGGGAGAATCAGAGAGATTTTTCGCCCCTGAGGGCGGCCCTTTGGAGGGGGGGGACATAAAAATTTACAGCCCAGGGAAAAAGGAAAATTTTTCCCCTTTGGGGGGGAAAGCTTTCCCAAAAATAGAACCTAAAAAAATTTCCCCTTTTGGAAAAATTGAAAAAAACCCTTTTTTTGTTTGCTTTTACCCTTTTCCCCCTGGGGGAAAAAAGGAAATTAAAAAGTACCCCGGTTTTTAAAGGG
The DNA here is from genome assembly GCA_025379985.1 of Phyllomedusa bahiana. Classification (NCBI taxonomy): domain Eukaryota; kingdom Metazoa; phylum Chordata; class Amphibia; order Anura; family Hylidae; genus Phyllomedusa; species Phyllomedusa bahiana. Next base: position 78,600 of record JAODAL010012203.1, on the reverse strand, counting down.
AAAAAGGGCCGAACCCCGGGCTTTTTTTTTTATGCCCAAAACCCAAAAATTTTAACCCTTTTTGGTTTTTTTTTAAAAACCAAAAAATTTTAAATAAAATTTTTTTTTTTTTTTGGTTTTCCCAAAATTTAAAATTTTTTTTTTTTTTTAAAAATTTTTTTTTTTTTTTATTTCAATTCTTTGGGGTTTTTTAAAATTTTTCCGCAACGGAAAAAACTTTAAATTTTTTTTTTTCCAAACCTTTAGGGCCCAAAAAAAAATAATTTTTTTTATAAAAATTTTTTTTCATTGGGTTGAGAAGATGTAAAAAAGCCAGTTTGGACAAATATAAAAAATTTTTTCCCTTTTGTCTAAATTTTTTTTTTTTTTTTCCCTTTTTTTTGGAAAATTTTGTTTAATTTTTACTTTTTTTTAAACCCACGGGTTTTTTCCCTTAAACATTAATGTAAAAAAAAGCTAAAAACCCAATCCCCCAAGTGTTAGTGGTTTTAAAACCCCTTTAATATACTTTTTTGTATATATAGGAAAAAAAATTTGATAAAAGCTTTAATTTTTTAATGAATGGGCACAAAATTTTTTAAAATCGCAAATTTCCCCTAAAAAAAAACCCAAAAGTTTTTTAAGATTAGGTTGGGGAAATTTTCCCCTAAAAAAATGGGGTTTTTCGCCCCCATTTCCCGCCAAATTTTTTCCCAAACAAAAAAAAACCCTTCTTTTTTGGGAAATTTTTTAACTTTCGGCGAAAATTTCCATTTTTTTAAAAAAAAGCTTTTTTCCCCAGGTTTTTGCCGGGACCTGCGGGGTTGGTTTGTAAAAGGGTTTTGCCCTTTTGGTTTTTAAAAAATGCAGGGGGGATTTGGGTTTTTTTGGTTTCCTTCCCATACAATTTTTTTTGGGGTTTTTTTTTAGTATGACCCCCGGAAACAAAATGGCCCCCCGCTTTAAATTAAAAACCACTCCAAAAAAATTCCCCGGGGGCACTTTAAAAAGGGAAAAAACCGGCCCAAAAAAAATTTAAACCCGGGAATGAAAGCCTAAAAAAAGGCCCCAATCCCAAAGCGAAAACCCTTGGAAAAAAAAAAAAGGCTAAGCTCGGGTTTGGCAACTTTAGTGCAGAGTTGGGGGAGGTGCGGGGCGGCGGCCAAAAGAAAAGCATGGGGGTTCAGAAAGTGGCACTTTAAACATTCCTGGAAGGGGGGGAAAAAAAAACCAAAAAATTTAGGCCCAAAAAGGGGAGGGCAAAAAGGGGCCCACAGTTTTTGGAGGTACCAAAGGGCGGCAGCAGTAAAAGGTTTTAAATTTGGCCCAAAAAAATAAAAAAAACCTTTTCCTTGGAGGTGGGGGAAAAAAAAAACAGGAGGGGCCCCCACAGGTAAAAACCAAAAATTGCCCAAAGAGTTGGGGAAGTGAGGGACGGCACAGCATGAGGTCGACATTTGGCACAATGCCCTTTTATGGGAGGGTTTGGAAAAAAAAAAAACAGGAGAAGGCCACAATTGGAAACAATAAAACCAGAGGTGGGGGGGGTAAACCCCGGGCCCCAAGCGAAATGAATTTTCAAAACCGGGGCACAATGACATTTTTTGGAGGGGGCAAAAAAACCCCGGGAAAGAAAACCCACAAGGGGCCCCAAAAAATAAACAAAAGAGTGGGGGGTGACGGCGGCCCCCGAAAGGAAGGCCCAAAAACAGTGCAAAAAATTGACATTCTGGAGGTGGAAAAAAAACAGGATTTGGGCCCCCCAGGGGGCCCCAAAAATTAAAACAGAAAGGGGGAAAGGTAAAATGGGGGCCCCAGCAGCAAAGGGTTTTTTCAGACGGGGGGCAAAAGGGCCTTTTTGGAAAAAGGGGGCCAAAAACTGGGGGGAAGGCCAAAACCTTTTGGAAAAAATAAACAGAGAAGGGAAGGGGGGAGGGCGGCGGGGAAGCAACAGCTTTGAGGCCCAGAGAGGGGGGGCAAAAAATGACAAGGGGGGTGGGGGGTTCACGGCACAGAAAAATTCCAGAAAGCAACATGAGGCCCCTTAAAATTTCCCCCACAATGAGTTGGGGTGGGGGTTTTTGGGAAATTTACCAGCCCCCCGGGGTAAAAAAAAAGGGTTTGGGTGGCGATGGAAAAAAACCTTGGCCCACAAAAAAATTGGTTTTTGGGCAATAGGGGGGGGTGGGGGCCAAAAATTAGGGGGCCTTGAGGAAAGGTAATTTTTTTTTTTGGAAACCCAGCCCCCCTTTTTTTTCCACATTTTGGGGTGGGGCCCGTCTTTGGCCTGTTTGGGTTTTCCGGGAACGCCAAAGGGCCCCCAATTGGTGTTTTAAAAAATCCGGGCCCCGCCCCAACCCCAAATTTTACCCCTTTGCCCAAAGGCCCGGGCCCCCCCCTTTTCCACTTTCCCGGGGAAACAACGGGTTTTTTCCCTTGGGGGTTAAACGAGGGGGCCCCCTTTCGAAACAAAAACCCCCTTTTTGAAAACAAAAAACGGGCCCGGGCCCGGGAACCACCCCTTTCCCAAACTGAAAAACTGGGCTTTTTTTTTTTGGGGCCCAACACATCCTTTTTTTGGTTTGCCCATTAGTCCAGCGGAACCCTCTAATTTGGGGGGGGGAAAGAGGGGCTAAACCAAGTGGGGGCCCCAAACCACCCAAAAGGGGGTTTTTTCAGGGCCCCCCTCCTAGCCCCCTTTCTCCCCTCCCCCCTTTGGCTTTTTTGGGGCCCCGACCCCCCCTTCCCCCCCCAAACTAGGGGGGGGGTGGAAGGGAAACCCCGGGGTTTCCATAAAATTGGCCCCTTTCCAAAAATTTTAAAAGGTTTTTGGTATTTGGAGCAGGTTATTGCTTTTTTTTCCCCCCCCATTACCCCTGGCCGGGCCCGGCAATAGAAAAAAATGTGAGCGCTAAAAGAACCCCCCCGGTTTTAGACCTGCCCCCAGGGAGGGCCGATTGCGAACAGGGGGCACCCGGGCCAATTTGGCCCTAGGGGAAAAGGAAATTTCCCCTTTATAGTTTTTTTAAAAATTTTTTGTCCTAACCTTTCATGTTTTGGGGGAAAAAGGTTTCCCCTTTTTTAAAGGGTACCCGAGGGGGTCCCCCCCCCCAACGGGGGGGGAAAAGAGCCAAGAATTTTTTTCCCTCTGCCGGACCCCAAAATTAATTGGCCCAATTTCCCCAAAACCAGGAAAAAACCCCAGAATGCCCGGGGGCCCTATTTTTGGCAAAGTGAAAATTAAAGGGAAAACTCCCCCCCAAAAATCCCCAAATAAAAAATTTTTCCCCCGGGGTTTTCCCGGGGTCCTTGCCCCCCCTTTCCCCTAAACCCCCACCCAAACCTCCTCCAGCTGTTTTTTTGCCCTTCCCTCTTTCCCCCCGGGGTTAATAAAATCCCCTAATTTTCCCCACCGGGCCCAAAATCCCTTTTGCCCCCCCCAATTGCCCCCTCCCCCCCCCTCCCAATTTCGCCCCCCAGGGGGAACTCAATGGGGCCCCAAAAAGGGGGTTTGTGCCCTTTCCCCCCAAAAGTCCCCTGCCCAGCCCAAAATTTTCCCAGCATTTTGGTTTCCAGGACAAAAAAAAGCTTGGGGGAAAGGGTTTTTTAATTCCCCACCCCCTAGCCCCCGGGCGACTGAAAAAATTTAAAGTGGCCCCCCTCAAAAGGGCCCCCTCAAAAAAAGGGGCGGGTTGCCCCCACGATGGTGCCAGGGGTTTTGGACATAAATTAAAAAAGGGGGGGAGAAAACCCCCTGTCTCCCTTTAAAAAATCATCAAAAAAAATTTTTTAAATACCCCCTTTCTTTTCCCATCCCAGTCGGCCCCCCAACCCCATGTGGGGCCCGGGAAATTTTCCCAACTTTTTGGGAAAAAAAGAATCAAAAGGGGTTTTTGGGGGGGGGGGGACGTTTCCGGGCCCCCCTGCAACCCGAGGGGGGTTTGGGGTTTCCGGGTTTTTTGTGGGAAAAGGGGTTTTAAAAATTTGCTTTACACATTTTTTCCCCGGGCCCCCCTTTTTTTCAGAATTTTTCTGAATTTGGGTGGAAGGGATTTCCCAGGAAATTTTTTTTTAAAACCCAAAAAAATTTTTTTAAAACCCGGGGCCGCCATGAAAAGGGGGGGCAGGGGCCCACCCCCCTCCTCGGGGGAAAACGGGCCCACCATTTTTTTCCCCCCAAATTTGGTCCCCCCCCTTTGGTTTCCCCGTTTTTTGAAATTTGGGTTTCCCGGAAAAAACCCAAACACATCGATTTCTTTCCCAAAAAGGGCCCCGGAGAAATTTTTCCCCCCCCCCTTTTGGGAAATTTTCGTTCCCGGCCAACCCCGGGGGTTTTGGGAAAGCGTTGGAAAAACCCGCTGTGTACAAACACAGGGTGGTTTAAAGGGGAACCCATTACTTGGGGGTGCGAAAAAATTGGGTGGTGGTGGGGGAGGGGGGAAAAAGGGGCAAAACAGGGGGCGCAGGAGCCCCATTTTTTAAAGTGGGGGAAAGGAAAACCCCCCCGGGCGTCCCCCCTTTTTCCCCAAAGTTTTTTTTTTGGGTCCCCCGGGCCCCGGAAGAAAAATTTCACCCAGGGGGGCCTTTTTAAAAGGAAATTTTAGGGCCCCCCCTTGACCGTAGCTAAAAAAGCCCCCCGCCCGCCCCGGGGTTCCCCGGGGAAAAAACCCCTTGGAAAAAAAAAAACCGATAAGCCCCTAAAGGGGACTGGCCCCCCCCTTTCTTTTTTTTTCAATTTTTTTACCGGGAAGGGCCCGGGAACGGGCCTTTTTTTAAAAAAAAAATTTAGGTTTTTGGGAAACCCCCCCTCCATCCCCCCGGGTTTCGGCCCAAACCCCTTTAAATTTTTTCCTCGAACGGTTCCCAAAAAGTCCACCTTTTTTGGGAAAAGGGGAAAAGGACCTGCAGTCCCAAAAAAAAACCTTTGGCCAAAAAAAGCAGGGGTCGTGCTGCCCCTTAAAAAAAATTTTGGGGGACTCATACTGTTTTTTTTCCCTTTTGGGAAAACCCCCTTGTAAAACGCCCCTTGGGGGGCCCCCAATGATTAGCGGGGACGGGAAAGAAAATCTGGCCCAAAGGAGATGTTTTGCCCAAAGAAAAAACAGCCCCCCCTTTTTTTGAAAAAGGTTTGGGGGAAAAAGGTTGGCCCCGGGGTGCAATGGAAAATTGCGTCCCCAACTGGGCGCTCTTGTTTGCATTTTTTGGCTGGGCGGGCCAGGGGGAAACCACCACTTTAGCCACAAATTTTCCCCCAACCCAAACGGGGGAGGGGAAACGCGAAATTTTTTTTTTTTGATGAAAAGGGTTTTGGGGGGTTCCCCAATTTTTAGTTTTAACCCTTTGGCCCCCAAAACGCCCCCTTTTCCCCCGGGAAAAAGTTTTCCCCCTAAAAACAATTTTTTCCGGCACCTCCTTTGGGTTCCCCTTAAACCCAAAGAAACGGGCCAAACCCGCCCGAGTATCTAAAATTTTTAAAAACCGCCAACCCGTGGAAAACTGGGGGTTGACAAACTGCCCCCCCCCGGGACCCCTCGCTGACCCCCTTTTTGGGCCGCAAAATTTATTGGGAAACCCTGCAAGGGGTTTTTTTTTTTTTTCCCCGTCCCCCCCCCGTTTTTTGGCCCCCTCCAAAACCCCCCAAAAGGGTTTTTAAACCCTTTTTAAACCCCCAACGGCCACCAAACCCCATTTTGGCGGGCCTTTTTTCCCCGCTGCCTGCCCCGGGAAAAGTTTAAAACCCGCCCTCTTTTCTCCTAAACTTTTAAATAAAGGGCCCCTTCCCCTCACCCAGCCCCAAGGGGCGGTGGGGCTACTTTTTATCATCTTTTTTGGGGTTTTTTTTCCAATGTAAAACGCTGTCCCCCTTCCCCGGCCCCCTTGGTTATGAAAACCCCTTAAAACCCCTCGCAACTTTTAAAACCTTTCCCAAAGCCCCCCCACTCCCCCCAACACCCTAAAACTTTTTCGCCCACCCCCAAAAAAACCCCAGGGGTTTTTGGGCCCCCAAATTTTTTTTTCCCTTTCGTTCCCCAAAAACCCTTGCTAAACCTGCCCCCCCCCCTAAAATTCCCCCATCCCCCCGCTAAAAATCAACCCATATAAAAAAATTTTTGGGAAAAACCCCAAATTTTTAATTTTTCCCTTTAAAGTTTTAAATTTTAAATTTTTGGGTTTTTAAAAACCCCACCTTTTTTTCCAATTTTGGGATATATCTAAAAAACCCCAAATTTTTGGCCCCATTTTTTTTTTTTTAATTTTACAAAAACCCCCTCTTTTTAAAATCCGGAAATTAAAACGGTGCCCCCACCCCAGTTTTTTTTAGAAAAATATCAAATTGAAAGGTTTTGTTTGAAAAAAACCCAAAAAAATTTAGAAAAAAAAAAAATTTGGTTAAAAATTAATGGGGGGTTTCCCCCCAAACCCTTTTTTTTTTTCTAAACGAAAGGGGCCCCCTTTGACCCCCAAAACCACTTGGGAAGACCTTGGCTGGGGTCCCCGGTTTTGGGACAGGGGTCGGGTTTTTGGGGAAAAACGGGTGAGGGCCCCGCTGACCCCCTCCCCCGGGGCCCTTTTGGCCAAAAAACCAATTTTTGGGGGTCGGGGCTTTTTTTCCCCATGACCCCTTTTTTTTGGGGTTTTTGCCCCATTTTTGTAAAACCCTTGGGGGGAAAGGGTAAAAAGGGACCTATTTCCAACCAACCCCAAAAAACCCTTGGGTTTTTGCAAGCCCAAGAAAAAAAGGCCGATGGGAAAAAACAGCCCCGGGGTTTGGGCCTAACCGAGGGGAACCCCCCTGTTTTTCCGAGCCCCCCCCTTCCCTTTTTGGTTTGCGACCGGGGCCGGGAAAAAAAAGGGGTTTTTTTTTTGCCTCGCCATTTTCCCCGGGGGTTAAAGGGCCCCCTTTCCCCAACCTTTTTCCGCCCTGCCCTTACGTTTTTTTTTTTTCCTAAAAGGGTTACGAAACCCCGGTTTTAAATGAAAATATCTGTTTTAATTTAAAAAATTAAATCCCAAAAACCCCCTTTTAAATTTTGACTCCAAAATTTTTAAACCCAAAAGAACCCCTTTTGGGGAAACCCCTTTGGTTTAATTAAAATTCCCCCCCCAAAAAAATTTGGGCGGGAAAAAAATTTAACCCTTTAAGGGGGCCCTTTTTTAAAAATTTCTGAGGTTTTTTTTTAACGAAAAAAAAAAAAAAGAAACAAAAGGCCCCCCAAATTTTAAACCCCCAAAAAATAAAATTAAAGGGCTACAAATTTTTTCTTTCCCGGTGTTGTGGGAAAAACAAATTTATCTTTTCCTGGTACAATTTGCAAAACCCTTTTTGGCCCCTTTAAATTAACCCCCTGGATGAAAAATTTGCGCAAAATTTTAAAACCCAACCCCAAAAATTTATGGTTTTTAAAAAGGTTTTTTTTTTAAAAATTTTGGCGGGGTTTTTTTCCCCTTACCCCCAAAGGAAAAAAAAAAATTGTAATTAACCCCCCCCGCTTGTAAATTTAAATGCACGGGAAAAAAATGTATTTTTTGGGGGGGAAAAGGGAACGGTTTTTATTTTTTACCCCAAAAAAAAAAAACAAACGCTTAATTAACCCCGGGTTTTAAAATTTTTTGGCCCAAAAAATTTATCCCAAACCCAAAAACCCCAAAACCACTTTTTTGCGTTTTTTTTTTTACAAGGGGTTTTTTTTTTTTTAAACGTTTCAAAACCCCAAAAAGGGGAAAAAAATTAAAAATTTTAACCTTTGGGGGCTTGTAAAATTTTCCCACGGGGAAAAAAATTGTAATTTTTTTTGGAAAAGTGGAAAAGACATTTTTTATTTTGGGTCCCCCCCCAAAGGAAAAGGAAAAAAAAACCTCAAATTTAAACCCCCTTTGGATGTAAATTGGGGCCAAAAAACAAAAAAGCAACCACAAACCCCCAGCTTTGGGTTTTTTTTCCCAATGGGTTTTTTTTTTTTTTTTAACCCAAAACAAAAAAAAAAATTTTTTAAAAATTAAAACCCCCCGTTTTTGGGAAAAATTTTTGCACAGGAAAAATGTTTTTTTTTTTGGGGTGAAAAAAAATTTTTAAAATTTTTTTTTAGCCCACCAAAATTTAAAAAAAAAAAAAACCCCTTAAAATTTTAACCCCTGGAATTTTTAAAAAGGGCCCCAAAAAAAGGGGCAACCCCCAAAAAACTACCCATTTTTTTGTAGCGGGGTTTTACAAGGGGCGGTTTTTTTTTTTCAAAACGCTAAACAAAAAGGGGAAAAAAAAAATTTTGAAATTTAAACCCCTTCGCTTTTTTAAAAAATTTAAATTCAACGGGAAAAAAAAATGTATTTTTTTTGGCTTTGAAAAAAATTTTTTCCCCTTTTTTAGCCCCCCAAAAACGCAAAAAAAAATTTTTCCCTTTTTTTTAAAAACCCCCGGGGATGAAAAATTGCGCAAAAAATTGGGGCAGCCAAAAAGAAAAAGGTTGGGTTTTTTTGTTATTTTTAAAAAAAATCCGGGTTTTCCCCTTTTAAAAAAATTTTAAAAAACCCAGGAAAAAGGTTTTTTAAGACCCCCTTTGGGAAATTCCCAATGGGGTTTGGGGAAGCAGAAAAAACCCTTTAAAAAAATTGTATAGCACGCACGGGAAAACCCACCACAAAAACCTTCAAACCCCTTAAAAACCCCAAAAAATAAAGAAAAAAAAAAACCCTTTAAAAGAAGCTCCTCCGGGGAAAAAACAAGCTGAAAAAACCCCCCCCAAAAATCGCTGTATAAAAATCAGTTCTTCAGTAAGAGCTATTACAAGCAGCCGCGGCAGCACCTTCCCTAATCAGTACAGTGAGAGGAGTGTGAGCTCCCAGCGTTGCGCCCGGACTTATATAATCTCTGCACTTGTCATGCAGGCTATGCCCTTCTTCCTCCCATAGTGCTTTGCCCCATGTAGCGCCATGTGCACGCAGCCATTTTATCAATCAAAAGCACACTTCGTTCACCCGAAGTCCCCCAAACTTCGACTTCGTTCAGAACCGAAGTTTTCCTGAAATTCTAAACGAATTCCACTTCGTTAGAATCAATTCGCCCATCTCTAGTTAAGATGTAAGCTTTCAACCTTTTACAGTAGACTATGATAAATGATGGTATTTTTGTCTTGAAATTATAGACTGAGTTCTCCTGGACAGATTCCATAGTTTTGTAGTTCTGCTAACAATTATGGGCATACAGTCATTCAGTAGCAGTAGTTGATGCTTCTTTTTTCAGCTGTGGCATCTGGCATCTTGGCATGCTTTTGCTTGACTTTGGAGTTACCTCTATTAGGTCTATCACCTTTGTTAACTGACACATTTTTTCCCGTGGAGATTTTTATTTTCAAGCTTCTTGTATTTCACATTGTTTTCCTTAACAGATTACACAGCAGTTTTTATAAATAAACATATGTAGAGCTAGAAATGAATAATTCTTCATAAAAAAAACTTATGTTATTTATAAAGGACATAAATCACTGCAAACATAATGAAAACAGTTTAGTATGTGTGTAGACTAATTATATTTTTCATGTACCAGAAAGAACAGAAAACAATTAAAATAACCTATACAACCAGAAATTGAGATGTAGTTTGAAGCTTTTTTTTAAAAAACCCCCAAAAAGCATTTCCACCCCCGTCCCGAGAAAACCCCTTAAGGGAAGGGGGGGGTGGTTGGTTTGATGTAGATGTAATTTGATGTAACCCCTTTATGAAACCCACTAATCCGTTTATTACTTTTAAAAATGAATTTAAGTAATATGTATGAACAGTTGATCCATGGGAGACTTTAAAGATAGACCAATGGGAAAACACACACACCAAGAGGGCCTTTTAAAAAGGGAGTCCAATCTTTTCAAAACCTTGTAAACCTTTTGGGGATAATTCAAAATAATAAAAAAATGCTAGATATTACAACTGCAGGGTTTTTGTGGAATATAACACATGAGGTGTAAAATTTGGGGTAGCATCACCTGATCATTGGGTTAAAAACTAGGGAAAAAAAGAGCAATATAACGAAAAAAGTTTAAATCGGACGATTTTTTATGTTTATCGGTTTTCGCAAGATGCAATGTTTTTTGAATTAAAAGTAATTATAATCGTATCACGTTTACAAAAGCGCCTTTTTCAGTGCTTTCCCGTAATTTTGGCGGCCAGCCAATCAGCAAGAGCAAGAGCAGGGGGGCTGGGGGTACAAAAATGTTGGGGGGTGTATGGATCTTATTGGGTGCAAAAATCAATGCCTGGGTTTTTATTATGCGACTCCATTTCCTGTTCAGCCTCATTTTCACGATCTCAACAGAGCAACACTCTCATTGCCTGTCCCAATAGCTGTTGTCAAGCTCAAGAGGGTCTTCTTTTATCAAAAACCACCCCTTGTTGTTGTGAAGCTTGGATTAGTTAGTTTAAGAATTTAATACGATTTAATTAGAGAGAACTTGTAAAAATTTGTAGTGCTGTTGACCCGGGTGGGTGGGTGGGTGGTGTCGAAAGGGAAAGGGTTGATTTTGTGCACCTATTCTCTCCTTCCTGAACTCACATGGAAATAGAAATTTTTTTTTTTAACACTTTGGGGGAAAGCAGACCTCCCCCCGGGGAAATTGTCCTTTTGTTTTTTCATTCTATTTATGTCTGTGCGTCCCATTTTTTGCCAATAGCCCCCCGCGCAAATTGGGTTAAGATATTTTATGTAAACTGCCGCTGTTTTCAGTGGGGCCAAAAAAGCCATATGTAATCCATAAACTTTTAAATAGTTTATTTCACTAAAAATTTTTAAAAAGTTTTATTTCCCCCAGTGCGTCTCATTTGGCAAAATCGTGCATTTGTACGCAAATTGGGGTTAAAAGATATTTTTTAGAAAATATGCTACATGTCAGTTGTAAAACCGCAAATCTCATTCACTACTTTCAATAATTGTATATTGCACCTGTGTGTCAGTTTTTTTTTCCCAAAAGCCCCCCTTTCACGAAAATAGGATTTAAAATATTTTATAGTAATGCTGTCCTTTTTAGTGGCCCAAAACCGCCTACAAACCATATAAATTTAAATGTTTATTTCACTCAGGGGTCTCAGTTTTGGGGCAAATCGTCTCTTGTATATAGTTGTTGAAAAAATATCAATTGCTAGTCCTACGGGGATTGTAAAACTAGGGGTGAAGGAAAAAAACTATTGTTTTGGGTTATGGTTCTTCCACCAGACCGCATTGTCACAGATATTTGTTAGAAACAATTCTGTTCTAATCCTAGTTGGTCCAGTTGGAAATTAGAGTTGGTTCGAAGAATACCCTGTGATTGCCGTCTTGCAGTACAGTTTCATCATAAGAAGACTATGAAAAAATTCTTCTATACCTTTTAAATTTTTATCTTCTGAACATGGAGCGAACTACAGGTGGTAAGCAAATCAAAGAATGGTGGTAGGACACATGGAGCTAGAGATACGAGAGAATGTGCTCCTTGCACTGCTGCAGACAACACGCAAGCCAGCACATCGTCAGTTGCAGGACCGTCAGGCCTGTCATCGCTGTGTCGGTTCCCTGTGAATCTCAGTAATGAAGAGCGTCGCCAATCTGTTCTTCAGTGGTTAATGGCACCTCATTCCCCCCCCTTTAGTTATACCTCCTCCTCCACCCAGTCACGGACCACGAAATGTCATCATCATCATCTGTCAGCAACCGTCCAAACTGAAGCAAAGGCAGGCCAAATGTCAACTTGTGTACCCACCACTGTGAATAATCTGAAGACCTCTTTAATGACACAGAATGCAGGTTCGAGGGTCATGTTGTGGTACAGGACAGGGATAGTCAATGTCCAGTTCAACTAAAAAGGTGGTTCAAAGACTACCTTCTTCTGGCACTTTTTATCTAGAGGGTCCTAAGGGCATCTGTGTTGGGTGGGGTGGATTTTTTGGGTCATGCTCGCATTAAATGGACAGATAGTCATTGGTCCAGTTCAACTAAAATTATGGTTTCAAAATACTACTGTTCTTCCGGCACACTTTTTGTATCTGTGGGATCATGCAGGTTTTAGGGTAATGCTGCGGTACAGGACATGGATAAGTCCAATGTCCACTTCACTAAATTCAGGTTCAAATAATAAGTTTCTTCCGGCACCTTTTAATCTGAGGGTCCATAAGGGCACCTGTGTGGATTTGGGGATCATGCTGCATGTAAAGGAAGGATGAGTCAATGTCCCGATTTCACTAAATAAGTGGGTCCAAATACTTGTTTCTTCCGGCACTTTTTATTCTGGGGGGCCCATAAGGTCATCTTTGCGAGTTTTGGTGTCATGCCGCTTTTAAAGACAGGGATAGTCAATGTCCTGTTTACTAAAATAGTGGTTCAAATATTTGTTTTTCTGGCACTTTTTATTCTGAGGGTCCCATAAGGGCATCTGTCAGGTTTTGGGGTCTGCGCTTTTAAAACAAGGGATAGTCAATGTCCTGTTTATTAAAATAGTGGTTCAATACTTGTTTTTTTCCGGCCTTTTTTTATTCTGTGGACCAATCAAGGCCCAGTTTTGCTGGTTTCGGGGTCATGCCGCTGTAAAAGAAACCAATAGTGAAGGTCTTATTGAAAAAAGTGTATTTCCACGCTTAAAAGGCCATAAAAAATAAACAGCGGTTACTGGGGAGTCCACCCTCCTTGATCCACGTTCCAAATCAAAGTGAGCAATTTTCGTTCCACCCACACAAATTGACAGTAGAATGTAGGAAATTGAGACAGGGCTCGTTGACCAACTGGACCCTCTAGGGCCCTGCCAGCTGAACCTCCACGTTCCCCGTTGGGACGTTCTTGCTGCCACCGCATATTTGACGAGATGTTGGTCCCTGGTGCAAACAGTGATAGGGGTCTCCTGCCAGTTCCCATGTGCAATTTACAATACCGGTGTCGTATTTTGTGTGACAGGGGCCCCTTTGCAGCTGCTACCGCTGTACCTGCTGTGGCTACGCCATCCTCATCTTTTCAGTCAGCCATTGAACATAATGAATTATTTTAGCATATGAATTTTTTTGTGTGACTTTTATAGCCTAATTGTTTTGCCTAAGATGTAGCACGTATCCAGTTTACTGTTGTGGATGTTAATTCCAGCTTCTCCTCACCTGTTTGGGTGTAAGAAAGAAGGCGTTGTTCCTCTTCCATAGACTTTAATGGTCTTCGGCGATAATCGACTATCGACACGATCATTGCCGATATCGACTATCGACTCAATAACGATTGTTGACACAATTGCTCATCACTACTCTTTTTTTCTATTTTCAATCATTTCTAAATAACTAACAAGCTACTAAAAGTATTGGAACTCCCCTTTCAGGTCATTCAGGTGCCAGGGTCTAGGTACAACTGTGAGTTCCATGTCCAAGAAATTTCAACATCTGTATTTAGAAATATAAAAAATAATAGTACATAACAACCTGAAAGAGACTCATTCATGTGCCGCACATATTATAATCATTATATCTAGAATCATTCTCATAGTCTTAGTTTAAGAAATATGTTTAGAACTATGGGGGATATGTGTTCTATGGAGTGACTGTCATGCAATTTAAAGCCCACTCAAGTACAACGGCACAAGGTCTTGACTACTTGAAGTAGTATCCCCTTATTGTATTTGATACTGTATGTGTTGGGAGGAAAATGCATCAAAAGCACACTTTTTTCTTTTTAAATGTGAGACTGGGTTTGGTCAGTAATATTACATTAGAGTCATTCATCAAGATGTGCCAATGGAGGATCTTTTAAATACTCTTGTGATCTGTATTAGTTGTGATAAAATTATTTTTTAAAAGGGTTGTCTCACTACAAGGATTGTTTTTTATATTAAAGATCTTGCAAAAATAATCCACTTTGCAATATGTGTCCATTAACAGTGTCCTACCTATTCCTAGATAATCCCTGTTGTATGGGCTGCATAAGCTCCTCAAGTCGCTATAGCTATAGACCTGTTAAATCTCTCCTGATAGGCTGACAGCGCTGGTTGCTATAGACACATACCTAGTGTCCTCAGCAGCCCATAACTGTAGGCCAGAAGTAGGCAGTAAAGCCAGTAAACATGCCCCTAAATTCAAGAATGAAACCAAGAAAATAAGACTGAGGTAAGATGAATTGATGTAGTGAGACAACCCCTTTAAGAACATACAATGATCTCTTGCTTTTTTGTTGTTGTTGGTTTCTTTTGTGTGTGTATTAAACTCTCCTCTTGGTTGTAACCTTTTGTTATGCTCTCCATACCAAACTTTTGGGATTAGCTTCTCACAGAAGCCTTGTGTAAGGATTGTTAGGTTTATTGATAAAATTATATCTTGTATAGTGCATTGGGTATATTTAAGCTCTACGAATATCTGTGTAACACTTAACATTCACCAACAGTTTCAGAATAGATCTTGCCTTCCTGGTCATAACTACCACCAAATGTATAAATTATTTCTAATTTGGGAGAACTAACGTGTGAGTGAAAGACCAAAGCAATTAATATTCATGTGTCAATGAAATCAAAAGCTTATGTTTTAATTATTTAAAGGGAATCTGTCAATTTTTTTTCTAGTTAAAACAAGACACTGATACATATTCTTTTCTTCTTAGCCAATTTTATTTTCTGATTGTAGATTTCTCAAATCTGTTGTCTACATATAATTGAAGGGATAGCTCTCTTGACTTCACTGCTTATAGCAGCATTTAGAGAGATGCTTTACAGCAGCTTCATGCACATAGGAGCCTGCGATAAGGATCATTCCCCTTGACTTCTATAGAGTTTTCTAGGCATGATTTGTGACCTGGGAAGAAATCAGTGTGCAGAGAGAGGGAGAGGAAGAGCTGTGACTGGTGGATCCTGTGTTATCTATGCACATTGATGTCACCTTTCAGTGAAATCCTGATTGTACTGATCATGAGCAGACTGCTGAAATCTTTCTCTACAGAACAGGAAGAGTTAGATTATTATTAGGCCAAGTGGCCAAAGAGAAAACTGTAGGGCTTAAAAATGTTTTAAAAAAAATTCAAACTGATATGAAAAGTTAAAAGAAACATAAATTAACATACTTAAAAAACATATTTAACAAAGAAACTTAACAAAGAAATTTTTTGATAACACATTCCGTTTAAACAGAAAACAGGTCATCTATATACCTATGCGTTAAAATGCTCTAACTATATCAGTATGGGTAACAGGGTGAAAAATGAGAATATATTGCACAAGAACTGACTTGTTTATAGACTGAGAACTTGAAACCAAAAAATCATGTCGTAGCACCATCTAGGAATCGGGGGACAAAGAGTGTTCAATGCCTTTTTTGTGTAGCATATTAGAATGAAGAGGTAAAATCTCTGTAGTGAAAAAAGACAAACCAAAGAAATTTGCCTCAGAGTTTAGAAATAATAAACTGAATTTATGAATTCAGGGAAATATTTTAAATATAAAGAAAGTGAAGTCATAAATTTCTGAAAATGTAAAGAAATTAAATTAAATGATATAATTAGTCATGAAGAAACCAGTCTCAAAGATGATGGGAAGACCTGGAAGGTAGAATACGGACTTATGGATTGGTGGTAGGTGATAAACGTATGGGAGTGCTGTTTGGAAGTGTTGTAACTGCAGCAGGAACGCACCCTATAGTTTTAAACAGGGTGTCTACTTCTTCATTCGGATCAAGAATTGACATGAAAATTCTTTGAACGGATCCGAAAGATGCATGTAAACCACATCGGCGATCACTCGTCTGAACGTCGTGGTGTGTTTTACATTGAAATCAATGTAAATCACACTGCACATTGTTAGATGCATGTTGGGATCCAACACGCCATGTGCAAATACCCTAAGAATATATGGGTATCACAGGTGAGATTCCCATGCTTAAGAATCCTCTCTATAAGACAGCGTTAGGCTATGTCCACACTACGTAAGAAAATGATGGTATCTCCGGCGCTTTTCGTTTTTTAAAAGCGCCGCAGATACGATCGTTAGTGCGGCCCCATAGATGGCAATAGAGAAGAGGAACTGCTGTCTACACAGCTCATCTTTTCCCTGCCCGTCTTTCGGCAGCGGCGTATTATACAAAATTTTGTATAATACGCCGCCGCTTCTTGTTTTCTTGCCGTCTCCCCATACAATACAATTGTATGGGGGATGTCAGGAAAACGAGAAGCGTCCGCAGTTTTTGTCACAAAGTGTGACAAAAACCGTGGTCCTGCATCGGAGAAAAAACGGCCGCATTTGCTGTTTTTTGTCTGATGCAGTGTAGACATAGCCTTAAGAGTCCCTTATAAGCTGCAGGTCTTGTCTGGTAGTCTTGGACTATACATGCATTACTCTGATGTCTGTTAATTTGAATGACTGCCATGTAATACTGCAATTCTAACTACAGAGAAAATGCCTAGCCGACTTCAGATTTTGCTGACAAAGCCATTTGCTTGAGCTTCTATATAAAAGGGGCTCTTTATTATGAGACAACCCCACAAAATCCAAAAATATCTTTATTATTAAAGGGCTAAACATATTGGTTATGAAAGTGAGGTAAATCATTTACATGGATTGTGATAAACTTTCAATTTCATAAATGTCATTTAGAAACATTACAAGAAAGTATCAAAATCAACATAACAACTGTACTGTGTTTTCTACATCTTAGTCTACATATCCGTCAACTTACTGTACAATGTCTTTTCCTCCCTACCTGGCAATGTTTAATTAGCTGTGTTCAGTGGCCGTCATCACTTCAAGTATCATTGCCACGTAGAAATAAAACCTATCCCTATTAATATCATATGCCTTGAGAAGTCAACCCTTCTTCATATGCAGATGTGTCAATTATTAGGGGATAAATAAAATGGTAGCAGCTGTCAGGTTGCTACATTATATTGCAGCAGTGCTGCCAAAACTTGATTGCTCATCCCTTTGAATAAAGAACTGAGCAGTAATATTTAATGAGTGCTCATGGAAAATCAAGACATCCTTGGAATGCAGGTTACCTATTCCAGTCACAATGCATGTTTAAGTCCTTTTTACATGAACACAGATGCTAGCTTAAATGCCAACCACATGGTCTATGTGGCTATTAATGAATTAAGGTTTCTAGGAGAGCTCTGAAATCTGTTCTGTGATATTTAAAAGAAACTAACACAATGGGTTCATTAAAATTATTCGATTTTTGTAGTAGTCTTGGCTCATACTTCTTTTCATTGTCTTATTTTAATACAAAACCCAAAGTAGAGGCCAATATTTAAATGTTATAAAAGCTAATAAAATAATCAATGCTTCTGTTCTTATAGGGAATATTTGTGCATCTCATGAAATAATAAGTATGAATCAGTATACAATAATTTAGGCTTTATTCACATAATAAATGAATTCTGCACTTATGCATCTTAATACTAACAAAAAGGTATTTAGACATACCGCAGTACAGCCAAAGATCTCATTAGACCAATATTATCTATAATATTGTTTTTGTTTTTACACCAGTGTACATTTTACTTGTGTTACAGAATAGTATAGTAGTACATGCTATTTAATCCCAAGGGCATTGCCAGGCTGTTTAATTTGCTGCCCTGAAGTAGGCCCAGACTGGCAATCTTTTGTACTCATCAGATTCCCAGTTGGCCTTGCCCCACACAGTTGAGTCTTTACAACTGCATGCACATCCTAAGGACTTGCATGCAGTTGAAAATTACAGCAGAGCAAGAAGTCCTCACCTGTGCCACTGTCTTATCTAGGCCGCAAAGCCTAAAGCATTATATCTACCTGATAGGACCTATATACCTACCTACTGAGGGCACCAATATAACTACTGAGAACATCTTTACACATACCACTGGGGGGCTATATACCAATCTACTGAGGGGACCAATATACTTACCGGGGGCCTACATACCTTCCTACCTACTGAGAGGGCCTATATAACAGACTATTTACTGAAGTGATTATTATAATTATCTACCTACTGGTGGGGCCTATAAACCTACCTAACTAATGAGGTGACCTATATGCCTACCTACATATTAAAGGGATCTATACAACTACCTACCTACTATAGGGACCAATGTACCTACCTACTAAGAAGGCCTATGTACCTTACTATATACTGGGGGTCTATGTACCTACCTAAAAGGGGTCTAAATACCTACCTATGTAGTAGGGGGCTAATATACCTACCTACTTAACAAGGGGCCTATATACCTAGCTAATGGGAGATCTATATTCATTCCTATCTAATGAGGCCTACATAGGGAAGCTGGGTGATTTCCCACCCACCATAGCAGATAGCCAGATTTCCTATGATAGGAAAGTTTGTTGTCTGCTCTGGTGGAAATCACCTGGCTTTCCTTGGTGCTTAATAGCATATTTGACATCCAGGAAAGCTGGGTGATGTCATATCCTCCCAGTAGATGGCCAGATTTTCTATCATAGGAAAGTGGGTTGATGTGGGGGATGGGGTGTCACCCAGTTTTTCATGGTAATGCCTATATGTGTGTAGTGTTTCTGTCTTTATTTACAGGTTTCCCTTTTCAACTTAGTCGGATTTATTGGACTATGTCAAGTCAGAGCCATGTCTTTAACCCCTTAAGCCGAACGCCTGAAAAGTAGTTGATGATCAGAACATTTTTTTAGTTTTTGCCTTCTCAACAGTTGTAACTTTTATATTTTTTCAACGACGCAGTTGTATGAGCCCTCATTTTATTCGAGATGAGTTGTACTTTATGGGGGAATAGTTTAAGTTCACTTATAAATAATTGCAGAATTTTTTAAAAAAACAATTTTTTTCTTTTTTTTTTAAATTTTCACTCCATTCACATTTCACACTTAATAACTTTAGATCAATTCTACAGGTTATTATGATTGTGTGGATACCTAATATGTGTAAGATTGTTTTTTTTTGTGTAATATATGCACAATTATTTTTCATTATATATTTATTTTTATTTTATTTAATTTTTTATTATTTTTTTTACACTTTTTATGTTTTTTACTTTTTAAAAAAAATCACATGAAGGGATAACTGTGTAGTACAGCCCCGTTCTCAGAGCTGCTGCGGCGCCGGGCTCCGCAAACTCCGATGACGAATAACCTGAAATGCCTGTCGTCAAGAGACGGTGGGCGATCATTAAGGAGTTAATAAAGTGGTCAAAAATGGATGTTGTCAGGGAGTGTTTATTTAAATAAAGTGTTTCTTGTTGTTTCTTTGTGACTTTTTTTCACCATTTCCTTCCAATGTCAGTAGTGGAGGTATCTAAAAGATGCCTCTCCATTAACATTGCTAACCATTGGTGTCAGCCAGTGGTGTATTTTTGTTACCACAAGGTTGACACTAAGGGCCACATGTAGGAAAATTGTCTAGATCTAAAATTCACTTTGTTGCCCATAGCAACCAATCAGAGCACCCCTCACATTTTTTCAGAGCACTGTATGAGATGAAGAGGAGGCTCTGATTGGTTGCTATGGGCAAACAAAAGTGAGTTTTAGACTAGACAGTTTTTCATACATGTAGGCCTAAATCCTTCCTTACTACATTATCCCCTTATGTACCCAATGTACACCAAGGTACTTTGAAATGCTGGACTAATTCCTATCAAAGCAGACAATCTAATGTGATGATCTCTTTCTGGGAAGGCTGTGGGCTGGTAATTTTAGGTTGAGAAGAAAACAATATCTATTGACATTCTCATTGACAGAATTACTTTGACTGACTTTTTAAAAAAATATTTTCAATAAATGTTGAAAAAAATCATGTGGCCCCCACCATTTTTCAGAACAGTCAAGGTAAAACTGACAGAAGCAGACTTATACTAACAGGATGGTAGGGTACATGGATATTGGTCTCTTCTGATCCTTAAAAAAATACCAGCTCACAGTTGTCCCAGAAGCAGATCATCACACTAGATGGTCTACTTCTGATGATAACCTGGCTCTTCCCAGTATCCCTGGTGCATAGGGTACATGGGTGTAACTATAGCCATAGCAGCCAAAATGCTATCTATGACGCCTAAAGATTAAGAGGGTCCACTCAGGTACAATAACATTGTTCCTTTTCATAGGGGATAAGTAAATGATGACTTTCTGCTCTTCAGCACTACTGTTTGCATAAATTGATATATATATATATTTTATATAATTTTTTTTAGCTCTTCAGAACTACTGTTACAAAAACTAAATTATATATATATATATTCCTTGATATATGGAGGTATTATTTGTACATTTAATTGTTGCTACTTACACTGCTGTTGCAATATATTGCCATTAGGTGGTAGGACCCCATCTCATTTTGCTATGGGGCCCTATGAATTCTAGTTATGTCCCAAATTGAAATCTAGGATAAAAGTGATAGGGTGTTAGCTTTGGGGTAACAAAAAACACTATTGGCTGACACCAAGTCCCAGTGATAGTAATAGAGAAGTGTCTGACAGATGCCTCTATTACTAATAGTTGATTGAAATGGTAAAAAACTCCACAAACAACAAAAAAACCCACTTTATTTAAATAACCACTTCCTGGCAACTTCCCTCATTAACCAAATGGATTGAACACTGGCCCAACATAATCCAGTGAATCCAACTTAGTGCAATGGGGAAAACCTGTAGAATAACAGAGACACTACAAAGTACATAAAATTACAAAACTGAATTCCCTGTACCCCAAAGATCAGTCCTGAAATTGGAATGCAAGAGATGGACTCGCAAATACGATCTTGGTTATGACAGTAATACATATCATATATTGTTCCATGTATAGGTGTATTATTTGGTAACTTTATGACTATTATTTAGAGGTATTACACTATCATACAAAAATGAGGGCTTTTCAAGAGGCAAATTTGTCAGCGCTGTGGCAGTCAAAAGCTATGGAAACACTTGAATTGGGGTCACCTTGCCACAGTAGGTTGGCATTTACAGTTTTGATCAAAAATGTACACTAAGAACCTCAAATTTTTTCAGATATTCCATAGTAGCAGAAACGCTGTTCCAAAAAATTTCGTATGTCCTTTTTGACTGTTTTTAGTGCTTAGAGAGTGCTGCGGATACTGTGTTGTGCTTGCATAGCTTTTCACTGCCACACCAGTGTGCACCTATACATGTATTCTTCAAAACGGATGTGCTGACCAATTTTTGTTTTTTGAGTGTTTGTATGGGGAAGTGACTGCTGGTTTTGTATTGTGTTTACAAATTTCCTTATAGCACTGTGAAATATGTTAGTGTTATACAGATCAATAAATAAAATAAAATAAATTCAGTAATAGGTGTGCAGGAGATTTGACTTTGGAGTTCTGCATCTGAGAAACAAGTAATAACTTATTAACCTGACATATGAGACGTGCTAAGTTACAATCCCTTAACAAATTAACGCAACGATTATTTGGATCTTTTTAGAAGTAGTAGTTTCAAAGGGCAAAAATTTAATTTAATTATACTAGAAGTAAAACATGTATAACATTCATTCCATCAAGGGGCAAGTATCAAAGCTTTTCTTTGCCTGTACTGCAGCTTTGTTGCTATGTGACCGGATACTTTTCCCACTGCTTCCAAACCGGGTTCTGGCTCAGCTGCCTTTCCCAGCTGCTTTAGCTGGTGGCATTGACTTCTGCCTAAGATGTTACTCCTGCTGGTCTATTTAAAGATCAATTAGCTCTTAACATTACAGACTTATAAAGGTTCATCTTATTCTGGCTCTTTCATCTCTTTCTACAATAACATTACACTCTTGAAATTCTCCTAATACCTCTGACATAACAGAGTTTGTTGCGCGGCACTATTAACTACCTACCTAATATACTTCGAATTTTCTGCTTAGTACTTGTTGTACTTCCGGCATAGACCCTTGGCATTGTTCCTGAAAATGCTTTCTTCTTTAAGGCCGTGATCCTCCTGGTCTCCATGCAAACCATGCTTCTCTGCACTGCTTTTTCCTACTGCAATCTCTTGTACTTCATAGCACACATACTGAATTCTGGCTTTTTAAAGTGTCATAGTGCATATAGTGCACTTATAGTGCATGCCAAAGTATTTTGTATCCTTAGCCAATGTCCTGTCACCTGAGGCTATTAAGCGAAATTTAACACACATTGCCTGAAAATATGTAGGTTCTCATTGTGAAGATGAATCAAAGACATATTAATGCTCTAACTACCCAGTTTCTATTCTTACTTCATCTCTTTTCTTCAGTCTTGACTTCCTGACTTGTATGAATGCATGAAATGAGCTGTGCTAGTTTTGTGGCGTGCTGGCCGACAAAAATAATGTCATTGGTCATGTTCAACACATGTATAAAAGATTTGCGACAAAAATGAGTGCACCTTATGGTATCATCAAAACTATTATTTGCATCAATTCATAGGGGGCGTGTCGTGCCACATTCAGATGATGAGACACATTTATGAATGTTGATGGACAGAATGTGTATGGCACTAATCCATGCCATTTTCAAAGTGAGGATGGCTAAGAACGAAAATTTGACTTAATAGGGGTAATTTGTTGGAATATTTTTATTTTAATAAATAAATACTTAATACAAAACACTCAAAACAGACAACCATGACCCGTAATACAAGTGCCAACTAACAACCAAAACCACTTAAATAAAGCAGTAAGCAACGCCCGTGCGCGTACCCAATGTGCGCACCAATCCCATCTTTCATCACGAGGATTGCCAACAATGGCCGCCCCACTCACTACCAAAACTAGTGCAAAAGAGAAACATACCAAATATATACCATACCTACCACAACAAGGAAAATAAAAAAAAAATAAATCTCACAAAAAGACCTCCCAACCACACGACAAGACACCGTCGTGTAGTACCTACAACATACACCTTCCTATCTCACCATACCAGAGTAACGGCTATCACCCGAACAGCCTAGAAAAAAGAAGACGGGGGGGGGGGGGTGGGGGGGGGGGGGGGGGGGGGGGGGGGGGGGGGGGGGGGGGGGGGGGGGGGGGAACCCCCCGAAAAAGAAAAATGAACAATCCCAACGCACTATCGACGCAACACACACCACCACAATAAACAAAATACGACACATAAATACCTAACATCCTAAAACCACATACAACCAACGAACCACACGAGTGACATAACACAACCAAACGTGTAATTATGATCACAATACAAAACAATGGCTCCCAATATAAACGAAAAGAACAAGATATACAAAAGACTGAGCATGACACAACACAAACCGCGCGTGCTGTGCGCACAACATGGGGGGGGACAAACCCTTGCCCTAATAAGCTCATCCCACGCTACACAAAAC
Source organism: Phyllomedusa bahiana (assembly GCA_025379985.1). Lineage (NCBI taxonomy): Eukaryota > Metazoa > Chordata > Amphibia > Anura > Hylidae > Phyllomedusa > Phyllomedusa bahiana. Next base: position 55,383 of record JAODAL010012203.1, on the reverse strand, counting down.
CCCTCCCACGTACCTATCGCCAGTCCATGATTCTAACTCACCGCGAGAATCACTAAATCCAAGGATCTGTCTAAACTATTCATACAAAAACAATCAAAAAAAAACATGTTAAAAAAAAAAAAAAAAAAAAATATTCAAATAACGGGCAAGACGACAAAAGACCATAGCACCAAACAAAACATCCACATCATAATGACAAAAGAATAGAAATACACAAAAACTCACAAGAAAAACTAACACCCCTCCCCCCCAATCCCAACTGTCATCGTGTGTGCGCACTAATCGTAACACTGAACGGGGGGGAGGGGGGGGGGGGGGGGGGGGGGGGGTGGGGGAATGAAACCCGGGGGGGGGGGGGGGGCGAATCAAATCATAATATGAACTAAAAAAAACACGAGCGCGCAAAAAAACGCAAAACTAAAAATCTCTCTAACCAATAGCGACAAGAAAAAACAAAAATAAATATCCTAACCAAAACAGAAGCAGACAAACTAACACTATAATACACAAAAAATAACACAATAAAAATATAAAAAATAACCACATACAATCACGAAACCACATAACAGCCAACATAAAAACAAGGAGCCTAAAAAGCCTATAAACAACCGTGCGCCAAAGCTATACACCACATACATGTAAACCAAACCAAACACACAAAAAAGAATCGATAGAGCCAAAAAAAATGAGAAGTAAAAAAATCAATAAATCAAAAATCTAAAGAATAGACAGACGCAAACACCAAAGCCCCTATACCAACCACCACAATACCAACGGTGAAAAAAGACAAAAAAAAACCAGAAGGGAAAAAAATTTATAAAAACATCATAAAAAATGAAAAATCTATCGGAACCCTCATAAACTAACAACAGCTTACAAAACCACAACGCAACCAAAAAGAAAAGTGTGCAAACTAAAAATATAAAATCAAAAAAAACAATGAAAATCCAGACCAAAGCAGTTGATAAACAACAAACCGAGGAAACAAGAGGCTCTAAGGGGGTTCGGAAGTCCAAAGCAAAGCGACGAGAAACAAGATACTAGATAACCAACAACATAGACCTATCGAAAGAGTATGACGAAAACCTCGAGCATTCCCAGATGTAAAGCACCAACACCAGGTCAAAACGCTCAGAACAACAACAAAAAACAAAAAAAATACACCTTACCACCCAACGTTCCCCCAAGCGTACTAACAATGAACACACCGTGCCCCCAAAACAACAAAAAAAAAAATATATATATATATCCCCATTGGAGCACAAATGTGTGAGATGTACCACCAACCACACACTCCACCGCGCGAACAAACACTGTAAAAAACACGACGCAAATAGAAAACAGAACACAAATATACCCCCACCGAGTGCGTAGTGTGCAGCCCGTCCGCAACTACACAGTCGCACACTAAGGAGCACTATATATAACTAACTTAGCACCCAGAAATATATATATAATCAATAAGAGACCATAACAAGACAGAACCAGGTCCACCCAAAGAGATACAAAAGAACAGGAACACATAAATAAAATAAGAATACCACCAGAAAATCATAAACGCAAAAAACTACCAGAAGCAGTGTTGTGTAAATATATATATATACTAAAACACAAAAAAAACGGGGGGGGGGGGGGTAAATAATTTAATTATTCAATAAGAACCAACTAATATAGTTTTCTAAAAAAAAAAAAAAAAAAAACACAAAACGAAATAACCTAACACAAAAAACACACCCAATAAAAAACCACCAAAAAAATGAGCCCAACGCCAGTGTCTCACCGTAAGGTCACCCCATTTAAAATTGAGCCGAGACCACAAATACCACGGCACCATCACCAACACCTCAGGAAGCCAGGGCCCAGAAGCGGCTTGCAACCGCCCACGGGGTGCCAATAGTGCAGTAATGGAACACAAAGCGTACTCCTGCGACAACAAACTGCGACACACAAGACGCTCTTCACACTCACAATAGATGGAGCGAATTATGCGAATCTAACGAGACTTGAATTCGATTAGAATTTTCAGTGAAAACTTCGGTTACAGAAACGAAAGTAGAAGTTTGGAGGGTACTTCGGGTTAAACGAAGTGAGCTCTATGATTGATAAAATGGGCAGCGAGCAAGGTGCCCGTTCCCTTGGGCAAAGTCACTCTGGAGGAAGAAGGCATAAGCTGCATGAACAAGTGCAAGAGATGTACGCCAAACAGAGACCGGCGGATTCTGTACGTCACCGTCCCTAAGAAAAGTCCGTGGCGCTTAACTTTGTGAGCCTCAAACCGCATCTCCTCATACAGACTAGGAAGGTGCAGCCGCGGCGCTTGTAAAACAGCGCTTACAGAAGAACTGCGATTTTATAAACATCTGATTGGGGGGTTGTCTCAAGCTTGTTTCAAGAACCGCTTCTCTTAACTTCTAATTCTGAATTTGTGCGAGTGATAATTGGATCTGAAGTCCAGTGATGCGACCAACATGCATAGCTGCATATACATTATTTATGCTATAGCACCAGTCACATTGAATTCCAAGGGGGATCTCAGCCTGTTCTCCTGTTGTAAACATTATTAAATACACAGCGTATTTACAATACAAAAATACCACTTCATTTATAAGGCAGCTCAACATTCTTTTAGCACAATTTACCTACCCAGGGGTTAATTAAGCGTTGTTCTGCTGAGTTGTGGATTACTAAAATAAACCGTACTATTTCACCGCCAAAAAAGACATTTTTCCTGTAGCCCCCTAATTCAACAAGCAAAGTTAAAACTTACAAGTTTTTTCGTTGTAGTGTACCGTTAGCAAACACGCCATTGTAACACGCTAACAAAGCAGGTAGCTTGTGTTGCTCAATTGTTTGGCGCAAATATTTACATCCAGGGGTTAATTAAGCGTTTTTTTTCTGCTGTCTGGTGATATAAAATAAACCGTCTTTCACCAACCAAAAAATACATTTGTTCCTTAAGCCTAAATAACACAAGCGAAGTTAATTACAACATTTTTCTCTTGTTGTGTAGCATAAAAAACACACCATATGTAACACGCTACAAAAGCCATAGATTTGTGGATATCGCTCAATAGTTTTATTGCGTAATTTACACATCCAGTGGTTAATAAAAGCGTTGTGTTTTTATCTGCTTTGCGGTGAGACCCCCCCACTAAAATAAACCGTCTTTCAACCGCCAAAAAGACAATTTATTTTTCCTGCAGCTAATTCACAAGCGAAGTTGAATTAACAATTTTTTCTCTTGATATGTGTAGTGTAGAAAACACACCATTGTAACACGCTAACAAAGCACGGCAGTTTTTGGTGCTCAATCTTTTGCGCAATTTACCATCCAGGGTTAATTAAGCGTTGTTCTGACATTTAACTCAGTAAAAGAAACTATTGTTTATTCACCGCCACAGAAGAAATTCTGTAGCATAATTCATATCCAGAAGTTAATTACGCCTTTTGTGCTTTTATATTCAGTAAAATCTACACAGAGTTTTGAACGGCACAAAAAAAAATATAAAACCAAGTCAATTTTTCCTGCCCATTTGTGGGAGCGCAATTATATTCCAAGGCTATTACCCAAAGCCATCTAGTGGGTTCATTTGGAGTCAAATACAGGGTGTCTTATTTATCATATACAGATATCTTCATCAAACAGTGTCTGTACAATTTTAGAACAAACAGTATGTCAGAACAGATAGTTGGCAGGTCTTCACCTGCGAGTGGCAAGAGGCAACAACATTCCAGGCCCAGGTCGCAGCACAGCAAGGGACATCGCAGCAGGTGGCGTCCTGCGGTGGAGGCCACAACTGCCGCTGTCATCAGTGGCCGTGTGTAGTTATTATCGACAAAGTTGAAATCGGCACAGTTTTTATATTGCGATTCGAAATTTTTAGATCAAGCGATAATTTAGGTTAAAAAAACTGTGCAATCATCTATTAATATTGCGCCCATTTTCAGATGCTTCCTTCACAATTTCTGGCGGCCAGCAAATCAGCTTACAGAATATAGCCAGGGTGAAAGTGTCTGTGCGACTCTCATGCGACTGGGATGTGTAAAGGTTGCGAATTGACCAGCTGGAAAAATCACATGACCTCGATTTAACATAGAAAGCCCATCCCTGTTCATGATCAGTGGTTCTGTCCGCGTCTCATTAGGCAGTAGGACTTCTGCACCTCTGCCTAGATGTCCAAACAGCTCAGCGAAAATATTCTATTATCTTCACAGAGAAAGCTCTACTGTTCTGCAGATGAATCCTTACAACTTAGTTAGATCAGAGTAATGAAGTTTTATGTAGTTAGTTAGAGATTTTAAAAGGAGCATCTACGCTGTAAAGTCACGGGCGCTGAGTGGGGGGGTGGTGGCCCGCGGGTGAACCAGACAAGCTCAATAAAGAATCTGGGCATAAATGTTCCCAAGACTTAGTGAAGACACTGCACACTGCAATAGCTTTATTATATAACATTTTCTACTGAAATATTTCCTGGATATTTGGCAGCCTGAAACTTATATTAGGATAACACATCTATTCTAGTAACTCAGGTCTCTTGTTAGGTGCAAAACACCACTTTAATATCAGATATCATTTCAGATAGGAGTTTCTATGTCTATTTGTCTGCCCAGTCCAGCTTTGTATATGATATAGCCACCATGCCATTAAATTAAAGAATCCAAGCTAATATTGTAGTCAGCACAGGTTGATAGTTGCCAACAACCATTTTTTATTATCCGAATACATTTCTGATAGACGTGTTTTTTCACATTGGCGGACAGTATCAAGCATTGTTCATTGAGGCACCTTGGCACTTAAATGTAGAAATACAGCAATTATGTTCACCACAGTTAATTGAAAGTTGCCAAAATACCTTTTAATAACCGAATACATTTCAGATAAGATAGTTTTTTATTCCCTATTGGCCGCAACTAAGTTTTCATTGAGGCCCTTGCCCATAAATGTGAATACACCAATTTTGTAGTCACCACAAGTGAATTGAAAATTACTCAAAAATACTTTTTATATTATGCCGTATAATACATTTCATACAGGCTTGCGTTTTTCTTAACACTTTTGTCTGTCAAGCTTTGTACCAAGAGCTACATTGTAGATAAATTGAATACAGCAATACTAGTAGTCACCACAAGTGAATATGACTAGTGCGCCAAAAAATACCTTTTATTATCCTGTAACATTTATCAGACAGGCGTTTTTCTTTACACTTATAGGTCTGTCAAGCTTTGTTCAAAGAGCTACTTTGTAAGTTAAGTATTGAATAATACAGCAATTTAGTAGTCACCACAGGTGAATTGATAGGTCCACAAAAAACCTTTTTTATATATCCCGTATCCATTTCAGACATAGTGATATTTTATCACTTTTGGTCCAGTCCAAGCTTTGAGTTCATAGAGCACTTTGTAGATAAATTTTGAATACAGCAATTTATAGTCGTCACCACAGGGGAATTGATAGGGCCAAAAATACCTTTTATTATCGCCGTATACATTATCGGCAGAACGTGTTTTTTTACCACTTTGGCTCAGCCAGCTTTGGTTGCATGAAGCCACCTAGCAGTTAAATTTGAATACAGCAATTTGTTTTGAATTGAGGCGATTTAGAATAGCTGTCACACGATTTGCCATCTTTATAAATATAAGAGACTTCTCCAAAACATCTTCCATAACCTTCTCAAATTTCTGAACAAGGACGACAAATACAGGTGGTAAGCGAGCAAAAGAGAGAGGGGGAATAGGACAGGGAGTGTAGAGGTACGAGAGAAGGAGCTCCTTCCCATTGCTGCGGATCGTCAGTTGCCGGCGACCTCCAGGACCATGATCATCGCTGGTACAAGGGGCCTTGCATCTACAGAAACGAAACAGCGTCCCCAATCAAGTCACTACAGTGTTTAATGCAACCTGCATCAGCAGTCTTAAACCACTCCCCTCGTCCCTCTCCAGTCCACGGCCACAAATGTCAGTCATCAGCCACATCAGCATCCGTCCAACATGCATGCCCCAAATGTCCAACTCGAGTCACCCACCACTGTGGATAAACCATTTTTCTTGAAGACCTCTTTGATGACAAAATGGCGATCTTGGGGTCAGAAGCATGTTAAAAAAGATCAAGAGGCCAAGCGGATGATTTTCTCTGCTCTGACGCCCCAGTTACTGATCTGCGCATCAGAGGAATGAGAAGGAAGACGGTCCAAATCGCCCAAAAATCCCAGGGCGTTACTTCGCGGAAACGCCTTGCCGTCCCTCTTGCTTGTAGCCACGCCCCAGCTCCTGGATGCAGAATGTCAGGACGACGAAGTCACCTGTGTTTGACTGATGATGATGAAGACATTTGGCGGATCCAACGTGGTTTTTCAGCAGAATTTGCTTCGCGAGCGCTTCATCACTGGACGATAGAGACGATTGGGTAGTGACAGTAACAGGTCCCAGCCCTCGAACTTAAAAAAAAGGGAGAGGGCGGTCTGCAGAAGTCCGCTGATATGAATTCCAGCCAGCCACGGTCCAGACGCACAAACACCGCTCCTCAGCGTTATCGCCGTCAAAAAGTTCAGGACCTCACAAGCCTGGGCCTTCATTGACAAGCCTCTGATTCACCCAGCGATGTCATATGCCGCCTTTGCCCGTAAGCGCATAAGTAGAGCAAGAACTTAGGTGGATGAACCACCACCAACAAGTCCCAAAGTCACATGCAGGCGAATGCAAAGATTATTAAATGGAGCAACACTTTGGCCAAAAAAAGGCCGACCGAACGCCGCGGCCATCCCAAACCTACAGTCACAACGACCCTCTGTTCTCCGCCTCCGCTCCTCCTCGCGACCCCCCACCAACGTTCCTTCAATCTTGCCATCGTCTCTCAAGTCATGGATCCGGGATCCGCCTCCGCTTCTGCCCTCCACCATCGCCCGAGTACCACCACCAGCACCAGAGACCCATCCTAACCCCACATCTCCTTACCGCCATTTACGACCTGCATGCCGTAACAAGCGGCCTGTCTATGCATCAGCCTCTGTCTTCAGGTTTGGGAGCAAAAGAAACACTTTACACCCAAACCATCCCAAAGCCAAAAGCCTGAATGGTCGGCATTTCCATGCTGTTTTGGCCTTGGAAATGGTAGACCTTTCTCCGACTGGTGGACAACAGATGGGTTTCCGCCACGTCATGGCCCTTGCCTGCCCTCAATACCAAGAATGCCGAGCAGGCTTTTTCTTATCCAGAAAAAGCCGTCCCTGCCCAGGGCAACCACGTGGTCATCAAAAAATTTCAAGAGCGTGTTGATCTGCATCTGTGTCTGGAAAAGTCCAACTCACCACCACCACATGACTAGTAAGCACAGCAAGGCCGCGATAATCCAAGGCGCATAGGGAAAAGTCTATGGCCAGTGAAAACAAAAATGGTGGTCAAAACTCCTTTTTTTCCGCGGCAACTTTTTAATCTGTTGGATCAAGCAAAGATTTAGGGGCATACATGCAGTGGCCCAGGGCAGGGATAGCTTATGTCAGTGAAACTAACATGGTGGTTCCAAAGACTTGTCCTTTTTTCCACGGCACAATTTTAATCTGTGACTTCATGCAGTTTGGGGCTCAAGCTTTGCCCAGAACAGGGATAGTCTATGTTCCAGTGACACTAAAATGTGGTTATAAAGTACTCCACAATCACTATTTTCTTATTTCCTGCACTTTTTAAAATCTGGGGGGTTCATGCAGGTTGGTGAGTCCATGCATGGTGGCCTGCAGGACAGTATAGTCATAGTCCATTTTCACAACTAAAATGGTGGTCTTCAAAGACTCCTATTTCCGGCACTTTTTAATCTGTGGGTCAGACAGGTTTAATGGATCATTCTGCGTACAGGACAGATATAGTCAATGTCCAGTTCCAACTAAAATGGTGGATGAAAGACACCTTTTCCCGAGGCACTTTTTAATTTGGGGGGTCAGATAGGTTTTAATGACATACTGTCGGTCCACGACAGGAGTCAAGTCAATGTCCACTTCAACTAATAATGGTGGACTGAAACACTCCTTTTCTCCGGCACTTATTCTAATCTGGGGTCATGCAGGTTAAGGGGCTTATATGCTGCGTTCCGGACAGGGATAAGATTCAATGTCCAGTTCACGTAAAATGAATGGTTCAAAATCATACATGCCTTCGGCACTTTTATAATTTGTGGGTGAACAGGTTTAAGGGTCCATAGCTGGTGGTAACAAGACAAGATAGTGAAATGGTGATGGTGACTTTATTTTCTGTGGCTTTTATCAACCTAAGAGTGTATGCCTAAGATGTAGAACAGCATCCATTTGAACTGTTGTGGATTATTAATTCCAGCTACTCTCAGCCCGTTTGGGTGTAAGAATGTAAGGAGTTTGCGTTGCGCTCTTCCACAAATAGACTTTAATGGTCCAACGTGATAATCTAATCATCGACCATCGACTATCTTTCGATAGATAGGCGCCGAACTATCGAACCAATTAGACCGATGGCAGATAGTTCAACGAAATTCGCTCAACACTATCTGATATGTGTTGTATTCAGCAAACCCAAAGGTTCTTGAATGGTTCTATTACTTATAGAGTCCATACCTCTTCCTCCCAAGAAGACCACTGACAAACCCCACAGCTAAGAAGTCGGTGGGGAACGTCAGACACAACCCCTGGGCATGTTACCAGGTTGAGCGGTCAGTGGACCCTCAACACCCACCTCTCCTCCCCACCGGTTCCCTCAGCCAGAGATCTACAATGGTGGTCTAGGCCTCAGTGGCCACTAGATAGCAAAGGATGAACAATTTGTAGGAGGCACAGTCAGCAGCTACTTGGCAGCGAAAGAAAAGGGGCAATATCCCCTGCTTCTTGAGAGGTAGGCGGCAAAGCGATATAGATGTGGAAGAGGGCATGGGAGGTTCAAGTAGTGAGGGTCAGCCTCTTCAAAACCAAAGAGAACGTTGATGAGGGACAGCAGTGCGAATGAAACACAAAAAGATGAATTATTTATAGCCGACCGCAACGAGGAGGCCCGGGAGAGGCAGTGGCTATCATCATCGTCAGGAGAAGAGGGCGTCAGCTTGCTCACAGGCAAGCGGCGCAGATCAGCAAGAGGGTTGTGTGAGGCCGTGAGTCAGCATGGTAGCAGCAGTGGCCCGGGGTAAAAAAACCCCTTCGCAGGTCCCAGAAAGTAGGCGGCACAGGGCCCTCAGCGAGGCAGCGTATGGTAGTAAACACTCTAGTGCGAAAGCAAAACGGCGTGTAAAATCCGATAAACTACTGACTGCGAAGCGGTGATAGGCAGTTCCATATCTTGCTAAGACACCGGAGGAGCCGAATATGGGTATTGTATAAAATCTGTGGGCATAAAGTGAAAGCTTGGCCAGGGAGCTAACGTTGTGCACCACGGCCATGCTAATCAGACACAATGCAGCGACCCCCATCCGGTGGCCTGGGCCGAAACGTGGCACAGATGTGGATGGTCCATACCTGCCGCCGCACAACAGCAGCACAGCAGCGTCCCAGTGCACTCATGCCATTGACAGCCAAGTCCAGGCTCCCACCACCTACATGCAAAGGGAGCTGTTTCTCTCTAGACATCATCTCCCGGTCCAGATGCTCCTGCATCTTCGACGACTTCAAGGTGCCAGCAGTACGTTCCCGAGCGATTGCAAAGAGACACCAGTATGCTCCCAAACCACCTAAAGGTGCAGGCAGCTGACCGTGCACCTTCCAAAAGTTGGTTGGTACTAAGAGCAGTACCCTCCCTTTCCAAATATTGGACTCTGCAACCAGTTCAGAGAACTAAATGCTGCTTGTGCCGAGCCGAGATGGATGATTTCCAAGCCAGTAATTTCAATTTTCCAAAAAGGCAGTCCAGCACTTCATAAATAATTAGAACAGACGGTGGGCCAGTCCTTAGCAGCTATCGATTTGTTTCCAAGGTTCAAAGACGGCAGCGCGGACGTCTGGAGCTGGTTAACTACGAGTCTATGGCCATTACATTCCCATTTACGGCCCAACTGGGTGAATTGTGCATATCCGGCCCAGGCAAACCCAACAAACTTGGACCAGAAGACGCTGCTTTCTCCTCCGACATTGTCAAACTGTGGCTCCCTGCGCCAATAGTCACCGCCTCACTCCACCACCCACCACCATCATCACCTCCACACGTACTGCTCCACTCATACCATAATGAGTAGTGGCACAAAGCGCGTTGTACTACTGCAGTTTTAAACAACCTGGCCATGCCTCGGCAACAAAGTCACACAGTGGAAGAACTGCTCCGCGCATTCAGCAAGAAAACGATGTGGGCTTTCTCCGCGCTCAACTGCAAATACGGAACCAAGGTGACAGACAATGGGAGGAACATAGGTGTCGCGCTGCACCGAGGAGGGATGGAGTCCATGCGCCATGCATGGCGCACGTGTCTGATTCAATCGGTTGTGAAATGGTCCTGAAGTCCTTCCACCGATCTTCAGAAGATACTGAAAATGAGCCAAAACCTGTGTATGCGCACTCATACCATTCCTACAAAGCCAGGAACACACCACATCCCTAACGAGTGACAGCAGCAGAACGAACACGCGGCTCCCCCAACTCACTCTGAAATGCGATGTTTCCACCCTTCTATTTTCCTTTAAAAAGTAAATATATAAAGTTGGAATTCCAGCCACTGCACATGTTGGACCAGACTGTATGAACAAGAAAGGCCATTAACGAAATTTTGATGAAATCCCAGGCGGACATGAGTTACTCCCCTGTGTAACTTTCTGATGTCAGCCAGTGGCAAGCTCATGCTCAACTCCTGCCGGTTTGCGTTTGATGCCAATTCGAGGAGGCCACGTTATTTGTCAGTCGCCAGGAACATATGGGATGAAATAACTTCATTCCCACTGCATCATGTCCTGGAAACAGATGCTGAAAAATCTGTCTGGGCAGAGGGACTGCGGCGACGTGGCGACTACATCTACGCGTGCCACAATGAGTCCGCTGGAGGACGTGAAATGGAGGATGAGAGGAGGAAGGAACAATGTAGCAGCAGCATTGTCCTGGTGAAAATGCTGGATTTTCTACCCAGATGACGTGACATGAGAGGAGGAGCAGGAGCAGCAGGAGGAGGATAGATGGTAAGGTGAGGAAGACGAGGCAAAGATGAACCCCGCAAGCACCGTGTCAAGTATACATGTGAAGTATGAGAAGGCAGGCGGAACCCCTCGGAGTCACTTGTGCAAGATGGCCCGCAGCATGCTGAACTAGCCTGGTCTATTGCCAGCCCCCCCACCCCCGTAATAGAAATCAGCATCAGCGGCAGAGGGATGCGACATCTGGCTCTCTCACCAAATTTGGACCCTCGCTACCGTTCCCAAAATGGGAGAACCTTTTGTATTCACCAGCTTATTGATAGCGGGAGCGACAAACTCAAAAAACATAGGACGACAAATCTCCTAAGTCAGATCGGCCGCTGCCTATGTGCTTCATCAGTACCTCCTCTGCCAGGTATTACCGGGGGGTCAAATAGCGACTCCACAAGTACTATGCCACTGCTGCATGGGGAAGTTGGGGGTTCGGAGCCAGTACCCACAGCTCCATCAGCAGCAACCAAAGTCCTGGAGTCACAGTTAGAACACTCCTTCACTTCCGCCTATTGAAGGAGGCAGTCTGCACCGCAGCAACACAGGAACCTGGAAGCAGACCCTGAGAAACAACAGGTGGTGGCCTACTTGGACAGCACTCCTACCACACCCAGTTAGAAATCCACCGCTGGACTACTGGTCAGCCAAACTAGATTTGTAGCCCGGCAACTTGCCGAGTTTGCTGTGGAGAAGCTGTCTGACCCGCCACTTAGTGTCGTCATCAGACGGGTGTTTCAGTGCAGCACGGGGCCATCGTTACCCCAAGAGAACACCCGCCTTGTCCACAGGAATAGGTGGAAGACTGACCTTTGTCAACGATGAACATCGTGGATCGGCCAGATTTCACACAACCAATGCCATAGGCTTCAGATTTACATCAGCCATGACGCCTCACCCCAACAGTGAGAAATGAAAGTCTAGGGATCAAAACTACATACGCGACCTAGCCACATTCATGAACCAAGCACCCAACTGATGCCACACATCTGCATGACAGTTTCTCCATCTGCCACCAACCATCTTACCAGGGATTGGAAAAAAAAAAATAAACTTAAAAAAACAAAATTGCGCCAACCCACCTCCACACTCTGTCATGTGCCACTGTACTGACCTCCATGCCTTCTGCTGTGGCTCTTGCTGCCGTGACCTCCACACAGTGCGTCATATTGGTGCCACTCTCTACCTCATGCAGTATGCTCTGCCGCCGTCAACCTCCACTCTACAAGTCATTGTGTCCACTCTGTGGCCTACTCCCGTTTTTTTCTTTTGTGCCACCCTCCAGAATGTCAACGTGCAACTGTCTGACCTCATGGTGCTGCCGCCGTCACCTCTCCACTCTCTGTACCTTGTGCCACTCTGTGGTCCTACTCCTGTTTTTTTGGACCACCATCCTAATGTTCATTGTGCCACTGTCTGACCCCTCATGGCGCTGCAGTGGGCTGCTTCCGTGACCTAGACACTGTGCATTATAGCCAACTCTGTGGCCAATATCCTGTTTTTGCCACCTCCAGAATGTCAATGATTTGGCCACTAGTCTGACCTCATGCTAGCTGTGTCATACCTTCCGCCGTCACTACCAACAACTCTGTCACTAATTTGCCACCGTGACCTCTCAGCTTGTTTTTTTCCAGAACTTTCGCTGGCAAAGGACTTTATCAGGCAAACATTCCCGCTTCAGTTTATTTTGGTCATTTGACCTCTTAAGTGCCACAAGGGAATTTATAGTGAAGCGATTTAAGAGCGGCGGCAGTCCATTTGCTTTGTCCATACTAGAAACACAACATTGTATGAAACCAAACGCAAACTCCCTCTGCATATTTAAGCATGTGCACAATGTTCTACAGCACCCTGCAGGCTCTGTGCAGCCTTTAACATAGCCCTGTTTTTAACTGATTTGACCCATAGTATTTTCGGAAAGAAAGTTATTTTTTGTCGGAAAATTCGCGATACGTGAGTGAACCCAATTTCAAGAAATTCGGCCCAATCTCTCCACCGTAATCGCAAAAGGGGCCCACAAATCTGTGATAAAAAAATAGAAGTAGTAATGGGTGTGTGGGCCCCTTTGAATTTGGCTGAGGGAGCCTGAAACGGTTAATAGAACGACTTATGGCAACTGACCAGGATGAACTACGGAGGTTAATAGATTAACTATTTTAATGTGAATTTTTACACATTGTCAAGAAGACTAAAGACTAGTTAACTAGTTGGTAACATCGGCAACTGGGGCAGCAAAATCATCAGAGATGCACCGCTATGAATATTTTGCAAAATGACCAAACGATCCATAGTCTCAGGGAAAGACGGATACGTTTCTGTCAGATATCACCCCCCCCCCAGCTGTGCTGAAGGTGTTTTTCATCGCTGCTATAACGCTGGGCTACAGAGGCAAGGCAAAAATTTGGTATCTTATTGAGCAAAGCTCGGCCACTCAATACCCTATTTGGACACCCAGAATTTAAAAGGGGTTCCAAATCAAGTTCAAAAAACAGGGTGTTAAGAAACAGGTATTTCCTTTTAACCAGGGTTTACAGGTGGTTTCCCCACACTGCCTACTGTGCTGCGGCATTTGGGCCCATTCTATCCCTGTCCACGTTGCTGATTTTTGTTCCATCGTGACATTAGAAGTGAAGAAAAACGCAGCAGATGCTCGAGTTGGTAAATTTGAGAACTGTCCAATTTCCTGAAATTCACTGTAAATTTTTTGTGTGGGTGGAAGGAAAGTGCTCACTTTTGTTTTGAAACTTTGGATCAAGGAGGGTGGCCCCCTTTAATTGCTTTTCATTTTGTTGCCCCCTGAGGGCCAGGGGGTCATTTGCAGGTAATGTGGCATCCAAGCCCTCAGGGTTGAGTTTGCTGCCAGGACCCCCCCAAAACCCCTTTGGGGAAACCCGAGGGGCCCACAAACCGGGGATCTTCCCCCCGTCTTCTTCCTCTTCCCCTCCTAAAATCTGTCCCAAACCTCTTCCCCCCAAAAGGGGTTTAATTTAGCTACCCAGTGGTGGCCCGCCCCCTCCCCCCCCCCACTTCCTCATCCGGGCCCAAATCACCAGAAGCCTGGCATTCATCCCCCTCTACTCTATGAGCTGAACGGGCCGGGTCCTAAAAAACTGCCCTGGAACCGAACCACCCCCTAAAAAAACCCGATAAAATTGGGGAAAACCCAGTGGGAGCCTTTCTACTTTCCACGGCGAGAAAGGGCCCTCTTTGTCCCCCCCTTCTTTCCTCCTCCTTTCCACTCCGGGCCCTTGCTGCTGCAGAGAGTCAAAACACTTGTTCCAGAAAAAAAATATGACCACAAATGGTCTTTGGTTGAAAACACCCCAAATCATCCTGAGGAAAACCATTTTTGGTTTTTGGAAAATTTTCAAAAACGGGTCAAGGATTTTTGCAGAATCCTTCTTCTCCCTCCACTCTCTATGGCTCAACCCCCTTTAGGTCCACACCCCCGGGCTTGAAAGGGCCCAATTTGACCCCTTCCCAATACTGCAAAATGGCATTACGCTGCTGCCAAAAACGCTGGAGATGTGGAGGGGGGAAATTTCCAGTTTTTGCCACTTAAACCCAATTTGAGACTTTTTGACGGGGGGGGCCAAATAACGCTGAAATCTGCCAGTCATGCTGAAGCAGGGTAAAAGGGGCCGGAAGTGGAGCCAAGACCTCACCCTTCCCTTTAGCAGCAGTTAAGCCCAAGGTCCCTTGAAAAATTTTCTGCAAAAACCCGGTTTTCAGGATTTTGTGGCAGGAAAGGGTAAGTGAAAAGGGGTTTCAAATGATCCTGGGGGGCGGCAAAGGAGTTTTCTCCTTTTTTTGGGCCCACCATATTCCCGGGGCGCCAGGTTCTTAGCCCCCAAACACGGGTTCAGTCTGGGTGGGGAGAGCTGTCCACACTCTTGATTTGTTTTGGTTTACGGTCCCCAAAGCCCAATTAAATTTTTCAGAAGGGCCCCGGGGTTTTTTTTTGGGCCAGGGTGATGTTTAACCTGTCGAAAATTGCGGGTTTCTGGATTTCTGCCCCATTCCAAAGTTTTGGTTTAGAGTGTCCCCCAAAAGGCCCAACCCATCACCAGGGGTTACTGCCCTTTCCCCCCAAATCACCCCATAAAGCAGTCAGTGAGATGTAACCCCCTTGACCGGCTTACAGTATGTGTCTGTGGAGTTTGGACATTGGTGGACACAGAAAGCAGCCCAAAGTGCTGGAGATCTTTTTTTGCAACGTGGGGGGGACCCGGTCAGGGGAAAACTTTTTTGGCAAAGAAATGCCTGCTGGCATCCTTTATAATTTGGGGGGAGGGCCCGGGCCCATAGCGCGGCAGAAAAACCCCTCTGTGTCCACCAGGGCGGAAAGGCAACATTTCCAAGGCCAACACCCCGGCAATGCCGACATTTTGGCTTTTGGGCCCTTTGGGGTGGGTGGGGTGAAAACCCTTTCTTCTGCTCCCACACCGGGGACAAAGAAAACTGGCTGGAGGACTTTGGGGTTTTCTGTACGGCATTTCCCGGTCAGGAAATGGGGGGAAAAGGGGGGGTGTAGACTGTGGTTTTCTGGGGGTGGGAAACGGCCGGGTTGTCTGGGGTGGGGATGGTGCTTGCCGTTGCTTTCCCTCACATCGGGGGAGCAGAGGACGGTTGGGTTTTAAAGGGGGGAGGCAGAAGGGTGCATGGTGGATGGAAACCCAGGACCTTTGTGGCCTTTTTTCCCCCAAAAATTTTTCCACACCCCAAATTCATGTTAAATGCATTTTGAAACTTCATGCTGGGGTTTGGGGGTTTTTTAAAATTTATTTTGTTCTTTTTCCCCCTACTGACCGTTTTAAAGCAAAGCCCCAATATGACGTCGGTGGCGAATCTGATTCCCTTTATCCCAAAAGGCCCAGGTTCACAGGTCCCGGACCTCTTTTCCCAAAGGGGAAAAACCCAGTAGCAAAATTTTCCCCCTGCCACCACTGAACATGGCTGGTAATCAATGTCAGGGGGAAATTTTTTGCGACCGCCCTCTCCCCTTTTTGGGGGCGGACCTTTCAAATGACACTTCCCCCATCCTCCTCCCTCCCCCCACTGATAATGCCATGAAGTGGCTTTCCCGAAAAAGTTTTTCATCCCCCAAGCTGCGGACTAGAAACCCCGGCGCTGGCAGGCAAAAGCTGACCGCTTGATATTTCTTTCGGAACGGCGAGTTTTCCTTTTCCCCCTTGGGGGGATCAGCGATTGGGGGATCAGAGCAGGGCAAAATTTTCCTCTTTTGGCCTCTTGGGGTTTTGAAAAAGCCTTTGACCCCCAAAACCCCATTGTGTCAAACAAAAAAAGCTCTTCGCATTTTGGATTGTGCGGGGCTGTTTTATTGGTTTACATTTTGGGCCTTTTAGGTTGGGCGAGAAGATGCCCGATGGGAAATTTTTCCTTTGACTGAGAGGGAAAAGGAGGTAAAACGCTGGATAAGGGGGTTTTTGTTAATCAAAAAATGAAGAACCCGGGTTGGGACCCACCTTTAGTAAAAGAGGGCGCACATTTAATGACCAAAACATGGGCAGGCCTTTAAAGGGCCTGGGAATGACAATGTAAATTTCTTGTGTGTTTGTCCCCCGGACACTGGGGAAAAGGGGCACCTTGTCTCGTACCCCCTACCCCCCGTACTACGCCCCTCCTTGCCCCTTAACACCTCCCAGTTGGCTCCCCTGTTTAAAAAAAATAAAAATTAAAAAAGGTTTAAAAAATTTTTTCACAATCTCTTATTTGGGAAAATTTTACTCCAAATACAGAAAAACAAAAGGGTTTTAAATGCCTATAAATTTGGGAATGGGGAAAAAAGATTTTAAAGAGAATTTTTTCTATGAAAAATTTGGGGAAAAAATTGGGATCGTAAGGGAAAGGAAACCCTCCAGCAAATCAAGTGCCCCTTAAAAACCTATACTTTGCAACGGGCAAAAAGGATTATTTAAAAAGATTTTTTTTTAAAGCAATATCGGGGAAATGGGGTCAAAAAAGAACCCTCAAAAGCAAATCAGTGCCTTGAATGCCTTTATTTGCAACGGGGCAAATAGGGAATTTTAAACAGAATTTTTCTATGCAATATTTGTGAAATTTGGGGGGTTTATGGAAGAAAAACCCCCCACAGCAAATCAAGTGCTTTTTAAATGCCTATAAATTTTAAAGAGCAAATAATTAACTATACAAAACTCCCTAACTCCATAACTAGTGATGTGGGGTTTATTTCCAAAGGTTAGCAGATCCCCCCCCCCCCCACCCTCCTAACTAGCAGCTTTTCTTGTGTGAAAATTGCTTATTAAATTTTTTTTTTTTGCCTGCTGGCAAACCAAACAAAAAACAGCAAACAGTGTGCTCACCACAGGGGAGTAAGCTGGAAATTGGTGACTAACAGGGAAACAAAAGGGGACATACACATATGACAGCCCTGTTTATTTTAGCAGGGCCCAAAAAGATCCCTATCCCTCAAATTTGGGGATGTTTTTTTACCCCCCCTTCCCCCGGTTCCCGGGCCCGGGGTTTTGGAAAAACCGTAAAAATTTGTGCCGAACTAAAACATTTTCCAAACGGGTTTGGGTAAAAAACTAATCCAAATCTGTCCGGGGAAAAAGGGGGCCCATCCCCGGTTACAACTCTTGACTTTACTTCTGCTTTTTCAGCAGCTTTGCAGCTAATCCATGATGATTCTGGGAACTGTGACCTGGAAATCTTTCTGCAGCAAAGCCCCCCTCTTCTTTTGAAGGATTAAAAATAAAAGGGCCAAAGGGTTCCCCCTTTGCTCCACATCTAAAATTTAAAAAGGGTTTTCTCATCGGGGCTTTTTCACAGAGTCTGCTCTACACAGTCAGCTTCAGGCTCCCACTCGGGGGTTTTTCAGTGATTGGTATATCAGATTTATAATTCCTAGCTGAGCCTTTTAGAGGGACATTGGTGATAAAGGTTTTTTTTCTTTAAACTGTGTATTTTTTTTTTGGGTAAAAAAAAAAACTATACACAAACATAGATTGTCAGGTCTATAAATCATGTGGAATCCTTTGTTTCACTCCTTATCCAATTAAATGCCCCCTCCGAATTTATTATTAATTGCCCCCGGCAGCCGAGCTCGAGAAAACACGACCGACCCCTTCCCGTTCGGAATGTAACTGAAGTTTAATCACAGAAAATTACTTTCCCAAATAGACTTTTAATCCTGACTATTTTTCACTAAGTTTGGTTAATTGGTGGTTCTAAGAAATTTATAATTTGCATGAAACGTATGGCATTAGCTGATATGACAAAATTTTCCAAACCTCCCCCTTTTTTATTATCTGGGGGGAGGAGGGATCCTGAATCTGGCTTCTAGCAGACACTGCATCTCCTAAAAGGGAAAGCGTGTGAGAGATATCTGATACTTGATAAGGAGTATAGCAGTAAAACATTTTAACAAAAAACTGATGAGTTTAATAGAAATAATGATGAAACAGACTTCGATGTTTTTTCCTTAAATTACCAATTGCAGTCCCCCCTAAAAACAAAAAAAACTGTTTTAACGCCCCCCCCAGGGGTGAATGGTGATTGATGTTTCCCAAAATGAACAAGAATGGGTAAAGGTCACTCTCCTTAGACACAGGGTGAACAGGGTGTTGAACCCACTAAACCCACTGTCAGGCTTGCTCCAAGGGTGTAACCAAGCAACCGCCCCCTCCTCCCAAGCCTTTGATGGTAAGGATGAATTGACCACGCCGCCAGGTGCCACCTCAGAGTAGTCCCGGCAGACATCAATGGTTGTTTACAATCTCATAACCCTCAATGATTCGGGAGAGTCATGATGGAGGTTCCCTTAATTGTTAGCTTACCTTGTAAGGCATCTCGGTGTAAATCAAACCCTCTTTTGATCATAATAGATAAAATTTACCCATTCATACTTTTGTTGAAAGTTATTGGGGCGTAATGATTCAAACCCTTTGACCTATCCCTACTTTGAATTCATAGGCCCCCCCCTTGTTTGTCCCTCTTGCATTTTTTCAACATCAGACAAGAAAACATATGGAAGGAGGGGGGAAAAATTTATATGACTTATTGGGTAACAGTCACTTTCTTGCAGTGTAAAGTTAACCCAGGGGGGTCCCCCTTCAATTTTCTTTGGGGTTTGGGGGACATCAGGATATTGTATGGCAAATCTGGGCGCCAGAGGATCTTTGACGTGTTTTGCTCCCACACAAAGTCCCCAGGAGGTAGCTCTGACAAGTCTGGATCTGGAATGGGGGAAAACACTAGGCATGCATTATTTTTCAATTCATTAAAAGATTTATAAAAATTTTTTAAAGGTACTTTCCCTGCACTCAACTTCTAGTGTGAAACCTCCTAATCTGGGGGGCCTGAGAATACTACTCCTGAGAAGTGAGACCAGTGGGGCTACTGGGGGTATTTCTGACAAAATGGAGTGCAATGGGTGGATCTCGGCCAGGGGAAAGTTGTTATTTGCTACTTTCCCAAATTTTTGTTCTTCGAGTGGGGTTCATTTTTTACTTTCCCCGTGAATTGGGGTGGTAGGGGGGGTGTGCAGGCCGAGGGCAGCTCCCACTAGTTTCCAAATGTCTTTTTGGTTACTTTTGCATAAGGAAATCCTTGGGCCCAATTCAATTACCTCAGGGATCCCAAATCTGCATATCAATTCAGTCAATAGTTTTTTCACCTTTGATTCTGTCAGTCAGTTGGTAAATGGGTAGACTTCAGCCATCCTAGAAATATCAACCATCATACTTGTACTTTCTTGGGAAAAACAATGTGTTAAAAACTGGGGCCCCTGGAAGGTATTTGTGTTGTTTAAAAAGATTCTGGGGTAGGTAATCTTTTGATAAAAAAGAAAACATCTGGGAAGTTCCTCTGTGGGTAGTATCATGAACCCGTACTACAGCGGATAAATGCCCTTGGGAAAAAAAAGTCTATGTCTTTTCCTCTAGAATCCATCTTGGGTATCTCTGCTCCCAATTCCTCCCACTTTCCTTTCCTTTGGGCTTTTAGGTTTTTGAGATGTCCAACGGTTTAAAACCTTTCAATGCATCTTTTTGGTTCTTCCTTTTTGTTCCTCTTATTCTTTCCTTCTTCTTTTTTTCTTCTCACCTTCTTCTTTCCTTTTTTTCTTCTTTTCACTTCCTTTCCTTCTTTCTTTTTCCATTCTCTTTTTTCTTTTTTCACTTTTTCTTTCCCTTTTTTTCTCACATTCTTTTCTTTCTTCCATATTCCTTTTTTTCTTCCACATTCTTCTCTGCTTTGGGACACATATCACCCTCCGCTTCCTCTCGAATCCTGGGGGAAAGAGGGTGGGCCTTTGAGCCAATCTGCTCTGTAGGGGCCTTTACTTCACTGTCACTATTCTTTCCCTGGGCTTTTAGTCTTCAAAAAGGGCCCCTTGAGCTGGCAATTGGGGGACAGCATCAAAATCTGAAAGGCTTCTTGATTTTTTGATGGGCGTTCAACAGCTGTCTGGAAACCTCCAGGGCCCACTAAAAGGCCCAAAATCAAGGGTGAAATCTAGAAAAATGTCACCCACCAACGGGAAGAGGGGTTAAAGTGGGGTAGTAGAAAAGCAGATCATGCCAGACTATAGTAAAATTTTGTAAACTCACTGCACACCAATGGGATATCAATGCATATAGATAATGTTTTAATTTACAAGAGGTGCAGAATATGCTCATATACAGGGATAGAGAAATAGAACATAATCAACAAGTGCTTACATAAAATGATTTATAATACTATATGGCTAATATTGAGTCAGTAAAGTCGAACGTTTCGCAGACCCCTTTATCAAGAGACATCGAAGAGATTATGTATGAACCAAGGTTGATGGAATGCTATGCAGAGCACATACAGTGCTATAGTAATATGCAAAGTGATAATAAGGATGTACCATCACAAAGAAAAGGAAATAAGACCTTCTCCCGGTGAGTTGCTGGAGTTTCCTGCATCACAGCAGCCTGCATCCACACTCGGACGTGTGACCGATTCTCCCAGCATCAATGCCCGGACATCTCCACAACTCCCGGAGGTCTTATTACCTTCTTGTGGCTTGAGCCATTCCTTATGTTATCACATGCATATTACATAGCACCTTGTGCTCTGATTAGCATTCCATCAACCTTTTTCATACATATCTTCTTGATGTCTCTTGATAAATGCGTCTGCCGAAACGTCGACTTTACTGACATCAATATCACCATAGTTATAAATCCATTTATTGTAAAGCACTTGTTGAGGTATGTTCATATTTTCTCTATCCCTGTAAAGTGAGCATGTTCTGCACCTCTTTAAATAAACATTATCTAATGCAAGAAATCCCATTGGTGTGCTTGAGTTTACAATTTTACTAAAGACCATAGCCTGAGTCGGTGTTATATGTTCATGTGTCTTCTCTTTGCGAGCATTCAATCATCCATTACAAGCCCAGAGTTCACCTCTTGGCTGGCATTCTCGAAGGTTAAAGATGCATCCTTCACGGGTTTCTTGGCAAGGTAACCACACAAATCCTGTATGGAATAGTCCTTGATTTGTCGCAAATCTGGATCCATCTGTGAACAAGAACATAGTCTGGGCTCTCCAACTTGAATTGTTATAGACATGTAGGAAGATGGGAGTTTCAGCCTCCATTGTTCAAGACAGTCATGAAGAGGTTCCATCCGCTGCAGTCTTGTCTTCATCTGAGGTTAGACTGATCTTTATCTTCCCCCCTTGAGAGAGGAAGCAGAGTGCTGGTTAGAGTAGTACATCTCTTCAAAGTGACATTTTTTCAGGCATCCAGAAATGGCATTGTATACGGAGAATGGAGCGTTTACGGAGATAGGTTGCTGCGACTGTTTAAGGATCCCTTGTATCATGAGCCAAAACTTTTGACCAGATGCCTAAAATGATGTCTCAGTTTTTTTTCAAGAAGATCTTGTGCACCAATGATGAGCTCTGAGGCAAGTAGGGACAGTCCGTTGCAAACAGGATCTAACTTGCAAGAAGTAGTACATCCAAGAGGTCTCATACGCTTCCTCCATGTTTTTTTGCAGGACTTCTGAAGCTTGGCCATAGTCCTTCCAAAATAGAGGAAGTTGAAAGGCTGTGAGTAGTTCCGTGATTCCCGAGCCGGAGCTTGAAGGATAAGTTTTTCAGGCTTTGAAACACTCACTCTTGTGCTCAAGTGAGAGTTTCATTGGTGTAACTAATGTCCTTGAAAGTAATATGTAAAACTTTCATAATACTGGAGGTATCCCAAATGAAGCGACGAGTAAGTGACGAGCCTAAAATCCTTGAATTTGTTTTAGATTGGTCGGTGCATAAATGAGCATCACAGCTTTTCTCCACTCATCGGTAAGGTGTTTGATCTCCTGTGATATGCACTGTCCGAGGAAGACATCTTTCTTAGAACACCATTGGACCTTGGACGTGAGATTTGCAGTTGCATGATGCCAATGTTGAAGAAGACTTCTTTCAAAGAGCGTAGATTGACAAGTTGTGAACAATCGGTGCACACAAGAGAATATTATACATTGTCCTGCAAGGCTTAGAGTCAACTGTGTGGGTGAGTTCTGTTGCCGTCTTTTGTAGGCTCCTCGTCCAGTGGGCATATAAGTGAAAGCAGAATGGTGATTGTTAGTCCTTGTGTAGTGGGACACGAAAGAAACATGCAGAAACCATAGACTTGTGAAGTATTGGCAGCTGAAGAAGGTACTTAGCTGAGATAGAACATGAGCTTTGTGGCCACAGGGTTCTCGAAATCCGTGACAGCAATGACTGCTCCTGAGTCCTAAACCAAAGGAATTTTGGAGGTTCACCAGGGATAAGTTTTCTTGTAACAGGGAGCGATGTGTATTTGCAGTAGAAATGCCAGTGGATGAGCACGCCCATTATCCAGGAATTTTCTGATTGAGACTCACAGGAGATTGTTCTTAGATCATGCTTAAAGGGAATTATTGAGGCAAGCGAGGCGGGGTAGCACCCACTTTCAAGAAGACATGTACAGGGAGACTGGAATGATGCCGACATCATGCAGGACCTTTAGACCAAACTCAGGTGGTACTTTAGTGTCAAAAGTTCAGGAGGTATTGCCTTGATGTGGATAAAGCATGGAATCGCAGGAACAGCTTGTAGAGCTTCATATGAAATTAGAGTATTGTAGTCCAAATACATTCCAGAAGACTTATATCTGATAGAGTAGCATCATCGTTTGTAGAAGATCATCTTCAGCAGATTATTTGGTTAAGAAGAGAGATAATTAGTCTAGACAGAGTCCGATGATGTCCATGTGGCACAGTGGTAAGGTTAATCAAGTCCTTGTGTTGGTCTCGTCCATCCACTACATGCATGAAAATGTAATCAGGAGGAAGTATGACGTCCAGTGGAATGTCAAAGTTTCAGAACCGATCTGCTGCACCGTAATCTACCAGTAAGGAAGTTGTGGCCATTAATTATGAAGATTGACGGTCAACACGGGTTGCAGAATGACCAGTGATAGTTCACTGAAGCATTGAAGGTAAACGTAAGACATAGGTTTTCCGGAATCCTATGGATGAGGACGATGGGGAGGAGTCTTGAGGTTGATAAGATGGATAAGATTCATCTTGATGATATGCTTGTTTGCACTGACTATGTTAAGATAGAGTAAATTGAGTCTAATAAAATGGATTATTATTGGAGGACTGAGGAGGATCTGCGTTGGTTTGTGAATTTTGACGGTTGATATTTCAAAAACTTGATATTGAGGTTGAAGTTGATTATAAGCTTGATGTTATTGCAGTATTTGCTGTCCATTGGTAGTAAGATTTCCATTTGACGTCACGAGCTCTAGCCGACCTACTGCCTCATGATAGTGTCCGAATGATTGCAGTAAAAACAAGTTTTCTGAGTTGTGACTGTACGCCATGTGTGTGGTTCTGGAAGAGTCCAGACCGTGTCCCCTTGATTGGAGTCTGTAGGTTGACATACCCATGAAAACTTGCAGTGTTGATTGAGGAGTATGGTAGTCCTAGGCTGATCCTATAGAGCCCTGTGAGAGCTCTTGACAAGTAGTTCACCTTTAGAAACCTTTTTTAAATGCGTTGGATGAATCAGTCTGGCCTTAGCAATGAGGATAGAAAGTTAGACTTCCCAGATACTCTGCATATTCACTGCTTGAATTAGTTTTCAAAGTCGCAAAAAAGCGATTTAAGTAAACCTATAAACAAACGCCGTTGAAAATACGATTTGTGAGCTTTAGTGGTTCATGTCAATCCATGGTCACTGAATAGGCAGAACATCCGGTGATAAAAATTCTTCCACGGATTATCAGTTGGATTTTGAGGTAGAATTGAAGATATTCACTGAGGATTCAGACCAAGCTGTTCCATTTGCCCAAGAATGAAGAGAAAGGCAGAACTCTTCCCCAGATGAGTAAGTCACTGATGTCACCAACATTTGCTTCTTATAGGCTGATTTTGATGATAGGACCAAAAGTAATCCCCAGCCTATGATGCTGGCAACATGGTATCTAGGGATCTTTTTGAAGAGCAGAATATGTACTTCTGTATTTGGCTATGCCACCTGTAAAATGAGCCAATGGTTTTTTCTTCAGGTCCTGGCATTTGGGCTCATTAAATTATTGCCTTGTTTCGGAGTGTAAAAGGCACATATAATTGTTGATCTGGGGTATTGTGTCTGCGCTGATGGAATGAGAAGCCTAGAACCGCAGAGAAATAGATTCCCAGTGGCTGAGGAAGGTGATGGTGGTGGTGAGCTGCCAAAGGTTAGGTAAGTCCATTAATGAGTTCTGTTTCTGTGTGGAGGAATTGTGAGGTGTAGTTTGCAATGGAACTGAGTGTTATACTCCTGAGTAAGGGTGACGGTTTGTCTGAGAGAGTTAGTGGTTTGTTAAGGAGAGCCATGTAGTTTCAGAGCATTCGGCATAGCGTCTGTTAGTACCACTATCCGTATTCACGTACTGGAGGAATTGGCTTGTGCTGCAAGTAAAGCGGTGAGTATTGGCCTGTACTCTGTTCGAGGTGGGAACGCAAAGATGCCAGAAGAAATAGGAGCGGATGGACAGGATTGAACTTGCTCGCTTGGCCACCTTAAGTACGTTTATGTATAGTTTTGTATTCAGCAGCTGAACACAATTTTATGATACATTACCTATATATGGCTTCATCAGCATGCATAATTTAATCACGAGTTTAATCTCTCTAGAGCAGCAAGTCTTTGTGCTGTGAGTCAATAGGAAAAATACTGGAGTCCTTAATTTGAGCGGGTTTGCAGATATGATTCCTGGCATCCTGTATCTAATGCAACTTGTCCTCCTCCCCCTCTTCCTCTCCATAGCTTTGAAAAGTCAGAATAGCGGCTAACGGGAGGAGAGGGTGTCTACTAGAAGTCATGAGCAAAGGTATAGTGGTTTGCGGGGGCTGGTTGTGTGTGTCAAGGTTGCTGCAAGAAAGTTAACACTCGACCGTTGCATACAATGTTTACACATAGTAGTAAACAAGTGGCGTGTAGGAGGAAGATGTCGGAATGTTGGAGTTTATCAAGATGGCCGCTGAGTTCAACTTCAACCCGGAACTTTCCGGGTTCTTGGATTGCATAGTATGGGCTACAAGTATGGCCACAGAAATGCAACGGCGGGGTTTGGTTTTTCCTTTCCGATACAGAAGAAATGTTTTGGACTTCATAAAAATGGCTACCAAATTAATGGGCGGTTTCTGGCACGGAGCTGAGAGGAAGAAAATACCGTAAAAAAATAACAAAAAAATAAATAAAAAAAGTAATAAGGAAGAGTGGCAGGAGCTGAAGTAAACAAGGTGTTACAGTGTTGTACTTCCTCCCAACAATCTTACGCAATGTTCAGTGTTAATGGAATTTGATACGTCAGTCACCAACTCTGAAAATTCGCCATCTTGGAATAGCGGCCAACTCTTTGATGCAATCCTCCAAATCCTTCTTATTTTTTACATTCAGTTTTCAATGTTCTATGCTTTGCTAAAACATCGTTATGTTCCTTTCAGTGCTTTGTCTCAACAGGCTAGCTTATCTTCATGAATTTATGCTTATAACTACAGAGCGTAATTATACTTTTTTCTCTCCTCAAGTTTCCTTATTTTTTACTATTTTTTTTCTCTCGATCAACTACTTGAACTGCAACTTTTGACTGAGCGCTAATAATTTTTCACAGCAGTATGGCCCAGCCCCTAACAGATGCTTATGATCAAACCAAGGTATACCCTCTGCCACAATTTCAGTGTGAAAGATAACAAGTGATGTAGCTCTTGTAGATATAAAATTAACCCTGAATGCATTTTTTTCTTAACCTAACCTAAACAGAACAAATTTAAACACACGTGTAAGTTGAGATTAAGTCCCCAAACATATCTAACCCTAATCAATCTTCTGCATCGTTTCAGCCTGGTAATTCCTAAAATATTCTCAAAAAAAAAAAAAAAAAATGCGCATCATCTGTCAATAACAGGCTATCCGAAACCAAGATCGTTCTGTCTATATAACAGGCTATCAGAAATCAAGATCTTCGTCTATACCATCTGTATAATCCGCCTAATCAGATCGTCTTTCTTATAACTATAGCAGGCTTTGGCAATTGGCCAGTTCTCTTCCAGGATGCAGATCATCTGTCATAACTATATCTGTATATACTGTAAATGTAAATAACTCTATATAACATATGCGAGGCGTTGGCTCACTATCGGGTCGCTATCTCGTTGATATCTCTTTTTTTTTTCCATCAGAAGCCCAGCTCCTGACCTACACTAAATATGATACTGAAAAAGGACAATACACTATCCAGTCACGACAACTTTACAGAGCAACAATCAGAGCATTATTGGTAGCGTTTAAAAGGTATACGCATATGATACGCATACATGTACCAGAGCACACGCTAGAGGCACACCTGAACGCTTACACAGGTAAGGGAGGCGACAACCACCAAAAGACTCTCACTAGAATGTCCGAAAAACAGATAAGTCACAGACTAAACATCTGCTAACTTACCTATTTCTGTGGGGTTGATCAGGCCCCAAGTGATTCGGGCACTCCAGGACCGTGCAGCCGATGGTAAGGCGTCAGCCCCCCTCCGGATAGTCGTCCTCGGGCATTTGAGAGCACGGCACCACTGTCAGGTTGCTATATATCAGGTGTGGAATCTATCTTTGTTTCACTCCTTATCCAATTAAATGCCTCCTCCGAATTATATTATTATTATTGCTGCCGGCAGCCAGAGCTCGAGAAACACGACCGACACCTTCCGTTTCGGACATGTAAGCTGAAGTTTAATCACAGTTAATTACATTCCAATAGAACTTTTTAATCACATGACTATTTTATCACTACATGATCGGTTAATTGCTGGTTGCTAAGAGACAAGTTATAATTTGCATGTACGTATGAAGCATTAGCTGATATGACACAATCCCAAACGCTCTCCTCTTTATTATCTTGGGGGAGGAGGAAGTCCTTGAATCTGGCTTCTAGCAGACACTGCATCTGCCTCAAGGAAAGCTGTGTGAGAGATATCTGATACTTCGATAAGGATGTATTGCAGTAAAAGCAGTTTAACAAACTATCTGATGAGCTTAATAAGAATATAATGATGAAACAGACTTCTTAAGTTTTTTTCCTTAAATTACCAACTTGACAAGATCAATAAAAACAATGCGTGCAAACAGAAGTCTCTGAGCAGGAGTAATGCGTACACAAGTGCAAGAGAAACACGCTCAAAGGAAGATAAGATCCATATATCCCAAAAGGGAACAGTGCACAAAATAACAGGCAAACAAACAATCGATTGTAGAATAATTGGTAAACAATTGAAACATGGCAAATACAACAAACATGGAAGACACCACAGGACACATTGACAGACAACAATGGGAAAAGCAGGGGGGTGCAGGAGATAAGCGTTTGAGGAAAAATACCTGGTCAAGGTCAACATTATGGTGCTGCCATTACAAAGCATTAGAAATTACATAGCGATCCCATGGCCTCCAGATCAAATTTGACAAGCCTATCCTCTAGAAGGGCCGTAAGGTATTCCATTTCACGGATGTCCTTCACTCGGCTAAGAAGTTGGTCCCTCGAGGGGGGTTCAAGGCATTTCCACTGTTTGCTTATGAGACATTTAGCTGCTGTTAATAGGTGTAACAACAAACGAGATTGGGTCGGGGAAGGGTGTCAGGGGGGATGTTTAGGAGACAAACCTGGGGAGTTAGGGGGATTTTAAGACCCAGCACAACCAGGATCAGGGACCTGGTTGTTCTCCAAAAAGGCTTTATTCTGGAGCAATCCCAGAATATATGTGCCAATGTACCTCGTTCCTCACTACATCTCGAGCATGAGTCAGAGATAGTGGGATAGAAGGTGTGAAGGAGTGCAGGGGTGTGGTACCAGTGCATAAGCAGCTTAAATTGGTTTTCCTTGTATAAAACGCAGGAGGAAGACTTAGCCGCCCGGGTCCAAATAGTTTGCCAGGCTTCAAGGGGGAGGGGTGCTCCCAGGTAATCCTCTCACCTTTTCATATAAGAGTGATTAGGGGGCTGAATGGAATCAGGCACCAGTAAAATCTGATATATTGAGAAAATCAACCCAGCTGTGGAAGAATTAGCCCGGCATATTCTTTCAAAGCTGGTAGGATACTGAAATAGAGGACAAAGATTTATGTAAAAAGTGTCGGATCTGTAAATATGAGTAATAAGTATGAGGTGGAAGCCCAAACCTTTCGCGGAGCATGTCAAACGAGAGAATTTCTCAGGTTCTGTAGTCCAAAATATTTGCTAATCTGAATAACCGACTGTCAAACCACGGTTTCATATGGGGGCTCTGTAGGCTGTCAGGAAGTAATGGTTGGAAAAGAAATGATGTCATAGGTGAATATCGCGAGCTAATGTTGAATTGCTTATGACAAGATTTCCAAACCCTCCATGTTAAAGCCATGGGGCCCAACAGTGGCTCGACAGCCTGGTTGTGAGTTGTAGACCACAGGAACGAGTTGGGGTGAACCGGGGCCAACCACATCTTCTCAAGCTCTGCCCATCTGGCGCATGCAAATAACGACGACCAGGCTGGGATCGGTCGTAACTGCGCCGCCCAGTAATATTTTTGAATGTCGGGCACAGAGAGACCTCCCCGATTCTTAGGAGCCAGTAGGACTGATTTTGGAATGCGACGCCTGCCCCGGGCCCATATGAAGCGCATAAAAGCGGCTTGCATGGTTTTCAAATCTCTAGTGGGAACCGGCACAGGCAACGTCTCAAACAAATTCATCAACTTTGGGAGAGTAGTCATCTTGATTGCTGCTATTCTGCCCAGGAGCAAAATTGGCAGGGTATGCCATTTGCTTAATAACCGATGCACTTTCAGGAATTTCTCAGGGTAATTATTTGAGAATAATGTGACATATGATGGCGTCAAGTTGATCCCCAGATACTTCAAGGACCTCTGTTTCCAGTTAAACCGGAAGTTCGATCTGCACGAGTCCAACTGAGCGGTGGGTATATTTAAGGGTAGAGCTTCCGTTTTAGACGTGTTGACCTTGTAGCCCGAGAGACGTCCAAAGTGACTCGAGTGATTGTAGGTTGGGGACAGTAATATGCAAATTAGTTAAGGTCAACAGTATGTCGTCCGCATATAGGGATAATTTAAAGTCTCTATCTCGGACTCGGATTCCTGTGATGTTAGGGTTATTACGTATGGCTGCAGCCAATTGCTCGATACATAGGACAAAAATCATCGGAGACAGGGGACAGAGAGTGAAGAGTGTGTATAAAAGGGCCCCGAAAACCGAACACTTTCAATATTTCAAACATGAACTTCCAATTTAGACGATCAAAAGCCTTTTCCGCGTCTAAACTGAGCAGCAAGGCAGGCTCCTGTCTCCTATGCGCTATGTCAATCAGATCTATCGCCCTTCTAGTGTTGTCAGCTCCTTGTCTGCCAGCGACAAATCCCACCTGATCTTTATTGATTAGTCCCGGTAGACAGTGTGATAAACGATTAGCCAGGATTTTGGCGAAAATGTTCATGTCTGCATTTAACAGGGCGATAGGTCGATAGTTAGAACAGGGCGATAGGTCGATAGTTATAACAATCTAAATGATCCCTATTAGGCTTAGGGATCAGAGTTAAAAAGGAGTGGAGCATGAATGGGGGAAGCTGCCCTCCGTTCATGAAGGAATTGAATAGTTCCAACATATGGTCCTCTAGTTGTGGGAAGAAGGTCTGAAAATATAAATACGTAAAACCGTCCGGACCTGGGGATTTTTTAGATGGTAAGTTTTTGAGGGTCTCCTTAATCTCATCCACTGTAATCGGGGCATTAAGAGAGCTTAGATCTGTGTCGGATAGAGAGGAGAGATTACAAGAGGACAAGAAGTCTTGTAGTGCATCTGGTTCATGTGATAGTAAGTTAGTCAGAGAGTCTGGGAGGTTGTAGAGTTTAGTGTAAAAGGAATGAAAGATCTGAGAAATCTCTGTAGGATCATAGACAACCGTTTCCTGCTTGTTTCTAGGGAGTACAGTTTCCTTGCAAGGGTCTCATCCCGGAGCATCCTGGCTAGCATAGTATGAGCCTTGTTGGCTCGAAAATAATATTTTTGTCTACTGTAAACCAGCAATTTTTCAGTTCTGGCTACCTCCAGATGCTTCATTTTAGATCGGATCTCGACAACCTCCCGGAGTATGCGTTTGGTCGGATTCACTGTCAAGGAAGCCTCTAGTGTTTTGAGTCGTGTCTGGAGAGCTGACATCTGCAGGGCTGCGTTCTTTTTAATGCGTGAACCTAAGGCGATACAGTGCCCCCTGATCACAGCTTTGTGTGCCTCTCAAAGCATAGCCGGCGAGGTCAAAGAACCAGTGTTCAATTGAAAGTAGTCCCTGATCGTCCGTCCTAATTCCTCTCTGTGTTGGGGCTGTTTCAAAAGAGATTCGTTAAGACGCCAGTGGCATTTTTTTCGTGCGGACGTCACCTAAGTTTAAGGAAAGAGTCAACGGGGCATGGTCTGACTAAGTGATAGAGTGAATCTCCACCGTGTCCAATTGACGCAGTATGGGTATGTTACCGAAGAAATAATCGAGATGTGAGTGGGAGCCATAAGAGGGGGAGTAAAAGGTGTATGTCTGCTCAGTTGGGTGTGCTATGCGCCACAGATCGTACAGATCGAATCTCCGTATGCATTTACGGAATTCCCTGGCCAGTGCGCTTAAGGGTGGGTGCAAAGTTCTGCCTTGTACCAGAAGTTTATCCGCCTTTTTGGAGAAGAACATATTAAAGTCTCCGCCGACGAGGAGTAGTCCTTGGGAGAGGCTAGACAATTTTGACAAAATTTTCCTCAAAAACCTAACCTGTGAGGTATTCGGGGCATATATGTTACAGAGCGTCAGTTGTGTGCCTTCATACGAACCCTTTAAAATGACATAACGACCTGCAGGGTCCAAAAGAGTCCTGCACCTGAAAAGAGCATTGACCAGAAAGCAAAATAGCAGTACCAGCCATTTTTTTCGTGTCGTGTGTAGCCTGATATACTCTCGGATAAAGATGCTTTGCAAAAGCAAAAGTGCTATCTTTATTGAAGTGTGTTTCCTGCAAAAAAACTATCTGCGCTTTTGATTGCTTAAGGTCGGTCAAAAGCAGTCTCCTTTTTAAGTTTGAGATCAGACCCTTGACATTTAAGGAGTATATGTCAGCCATTATGATTGCAACTAGAGGAGAGCTGAAGTCCACTTACCCAAGTTGACTGTAACTTACAGACCAGCAGAACCTGACCAGGAAATGCGCAAACCACACTGCACTTGGAGACAAGAGGGAAGGGAAGAGACAAGGACATAGACATAACAGTGAGAAACAAAGAGAAAACCTTTTCGTCTACCGAAATTCACTAAGGCCTAATCCCCTTAGAGAGGGAATTTAGGAAAAAGAAAATTCCCACCTCAGTCCCTCTCCCAAAAGATGAAGGAAGAAGAGGTGGAAAATAAGACACCCTCCAGGAACGAGGTTTGGGTACACAGAAGACGGACAGGATAACTAACTACCAAACTAGATATTAGAAAAACCTCATAGGCCCGCATAGAGGAACCGCAGGAACCGCTACCCTAAATAGACAGGGTCGTCTGCAGATAATAAAAAAACAAAATTGCTTCGACCCAAACAGGGAGATATGAAACACATTTTTGTTAATATGTCCTGGCAAGTAATGCCCGAGTGGCTGGAGAAGAGGACAGTAGGCACTCAGCCAAGCGTCTTGATCAGAAACATGCAAGTGAAGGATAAAATAGGAAAAAGGGGAGAGGAGGAAGGAAAAAGAAAAAAAAAGTGGGGGTTGGAGGGAAGGAGAAGTAAAGGGAGGGGAAAAAAAAAAACAATCCGTAGCTCAAAGGTCCATCCTGTATCGCCGAGGCTCCAATAGAAGATGAATCAAACAGAGCAGAGTCCTTAGTCCTCAAGTTGGAGAATTGTAGACGGTCCTGGCGATCCGCCAGGGCAATCCCTAGGCTGCCGTCTCTCCCCCTCCTCATGCTTAGTGGTCTGGCTCCAGATTTGGCGGTGGAGATTTGGAGGGACCGGAATTTCCCCCATCCAATATATCCGTGGTGTAATCTTAAAAGTAGAGCAAAAGACGGCAAGTCCTCATGTGATTAAGAGTAGCTGAGTTTTAATTCTTGGAGCAAAGAAGGCAAAAGGGATACCCCCATCGTAAGTGATGCCCTGCTCTCTAAAAGGCAACAGAGGGCGAAGATGCCATCGTCTTTGCCAGAGTGATACAACAAATCCGGGAAAAGCTGAACAGGGCGACCCCCCTCACAGTCAATTTGCTTTCTTTCGTGCTTGCGCCATGATCCTCTCCTTCACGGATAAAGTCATCGCACAGCAGCAACTATGTCGCGCGGCGTTGCTGAGACGCTGACCTTAGGCCTTGGTGCCCTATGGGCCGGGTCAAACTTGATGGGAGTAGACAGTGGGACCCCCAGGAGATTATTAAAGATAGCTTCAAGAATGATTTGGAGGTTCTCTGCTCCCTCGGGCTCTGGAACTACCTGCACCCGTATGTTATTGCGGCGCCCTCTGTTGTCTAAGTCCTCTAGATGTTTCTGAGTGTCTCTGAGCAGGAGAGCCTGGGAAGTCCCAACACACATTGCTCCAGGTGAGAAGTTGAAACGGCCGAAGTGTCGTCATGGGCCAGTTTCTAGAGAGAAGCACCCTGACAGCAAATGATGAGATCTTGACCATTTGCGCTATTTCGACCTGCAGTTTCCTTAACCTCTGCCAATAAACACGTGAAATCGGCCTGTTGTGGGAATATGTAACAGAGAAGTAACGCCATTACTCTGAAGTAGTAGATGAATCATCAGCAAGGATGTTGTCCCTCGCTGTCTGAGCAGAAGAGGGGCCCCAGTCCAATTCAGCTGTCTCTGCGTCCTCCGCAGCATTGCCCCATCTGTAGTGTCCTCCTGGAGTAGCCCAGATGGTGTCTTAGAGGCTGGTGTGCATGGTCCTTCTTCTGGGTTTGATGCTGCCCTCGGGCTTTGTGGAGGCATATAAAGTTGCAGCAGGTGCCGATGATGACGCCCTCTGAATGTTGAGCAAAGCTGGGGCCACTAGGAGGTAATCTGGCCAAATCTGGAGGCCAGCAGAACAGCTTGAGCTTCCAATGGTCAAGAGGGACTTAATGTGCTCAATGCAGGGCGAGTCCAAGTCCTCCTGTGCCTTTGAGGTTAATGCGCCGGGTTTGCTACTGCAGGCGTGTCCTGTCCAGACAATCCCACTTACTACACGCCTGCGGGTGTAGTAAGACGCTGCCGTGCTGGGGTGGGAAAATGTAGAGAGAGGGGTTCCTCTATTTGGCCTTAGGGTCCCCTTCTCCTGTGCCCTCACCGATGGCCCCGATACACAGCACTGGCTGGCGCACCACCGACAGTTAAATCGGCACGTATCGGCTGCCGAGAGGAGGGAAGATGGCGCCCGCCACGTGTCAGGGGCCGCTGATCTTCACCACGGAGGTGCAGGGAAGTAGTCCGATCTTCTTAACCGAGCGCCGGAGCGAGAGGGAGAGTGGGTGGCCGGCCGGGAGCCGCACGCCACCGTTTTGGTGCCATGATTTCTCCTCGAATCCCCCTGAAAGTAGCAGAGCAGCGGAGCTTCCCTCAGTTAGGGGCGACCATCTCCATGATCTTCCGGACCCCCGCCCCACCGAATAAAGGGGTTTTAAACAGCAAGTCCCAAGGCTAACCGACACTGAGGGTTAAACTTGCGTAATAAATAATACACAAGTTCTCCTGTGCTGAAAAACGATACTGCATGAAGTAATGTGACCCATACCCACCTGGCTGCTAGATGTATCAGTAACTTGTGTAAATTTATTTAACTTAGTAAACAAACAGTTGATAAAGTGATGCTCCTACAGTGATAAGAACTTCTCTGAAATGAAGCAAAATCAGCATAGCAATGTGTTTAGTAAAAGCTTTTATTTACCTATGCCTACATGTTTAAAGCTAGTCAATGTGGCGAGAAAACCCCTATAGGTTAGCACCAAATGTATTATGGCTTAGCAAATCCACATTTTAGATATGCCACTCAAACATTGTTCATGACTTTATTTTGTTTCTTCCCTATCAGAATGATTAGTTGCTATTTCTCTAGTTACACTTAAAAGGAACCTGCCACAATATTTTGGCCCTTAAACTGCCACCATGCCATTGTACGGGTAGTTAATATTTAAAAGATACCGGGGGGGGGCGTGGCTTGGTGCTGCTGATGGCGGACGTGTGAAGAGGAGCTCCGCACCTCCTGACCCCTAAAGCGGCCCCAAAGAAGCCTACAGCGAACGATACCGGACCCTGTGACAGGTCACGTCGAGAGGAAAACGACGGAGCCTACCGCGGAGAATTTTACAGACCGCCAGTGACCCGCTTGCTGAGACACAGAGAGAACGGGGCTCTCCTGCAGACGCGCTGCCACGCTCCCTGCCCAGCCCGGAGAACACGAGCAGCACTCACCTACCTCACCTGTTTTTCGGACCAAAAGCACCGACCACATTGGGGGTCCCGATCTCCACAACCCCGCCGCGACATTGAGTGAGGCCGCGGTGTGCACAGGGAAATCCTCCGCTCTGAGCGCGCGCATCACCGTTTTTCCCTGGCGAACGTCATCGCTCTCCCCGCTGCATTCATAACAAAGCTAGACTGTGGGCACTTATCTAAGCTCCCGGAGCCAGAAGCAGTACACATAGCCCTGCACAGTTTAAGGCTTGAAGATCTGCTTACCACGCACATCCATAGCCCTGTATCCTCAATACCAGAACTCTTCCCTCTGCCTGCAAAAGCCCGGGCGAGCCCACCTAAAAGACCTCCGGCCTAGAAATAACAGACACGCCCCTGCAGCAATGCACTACAGGCTGCATTGCTGCTGGCTCCATGGCCTGAAACCCTATACCACAGAGATCCCCTTCCTCCCGCATAGCCCTGTAAAATTTTTCTTCTGCCTCAACAAGTCACCCTAAGGCTCATCAACCTGACAGCACTGCTTACTCTTCGAGGCCATAAGGCTGTACCTACAACCCTCATCTGCCCTGAAAAAACATTACTTCCTGCCTGTCATTTTTCAATATTGCATACCAACCTCCAAAGTGATCACCTTGCAGTTAGATCCTGAATGTACAATAACACTGGAGGAAATCTATGCCATCTGTCAGCCTAAATATATTCAGCCAGCTGCTATTTATAAATTTTCCCCTGATGCCGCATCAAGCCCATCCCAGGGTTCACATTATATCTGATATACCCTGCAACATTGTATTCTACAACCTGCCTTTGCAAGCTAGATCCCCATCTGAATGAAACCAGCTGAATACTGCCTGTCACTCTGTTAACTGCCCCCCATCATCCTAGTGCTTACCTTGAGAACAGAATGCGACTATATAAACAGTAAAAAACAACATTGAAGAACTCTGGCGCCACTGTTAGCCTAACACATACTCAACTAAATACTAAACAAAATTCTCCCTGCTGGCAGCATGCATACCTACCTGTACACATATTGGAGTCTATTAATCTGCCTGCAAAGCTAGATCCTTACCGGAAAATAAATCACTGCACTCTGCCTGTCAG
This sequence comes from Phyllomedusa bahiana, assembly GCA_025379985.1. Classification (NCBI taxonomy): domain Eukaryota; kingdom Metazoa; phylum Chordata; class Amphibia; order Anura; family Hylidae; genus Phyllomedusa; species Phyllomedusa bahiana. The sequence goes on along the minus strand of JAODAL010012203.1, from coordinate 19,196 downwards.
ACTTAACCGACACAGCCTCCTACTGATATCTTTGAGTCCATTTTCAATAGTAAAGTAACAATACCAAAATCCGCATTCACTGCCAACTTTCACATACCCGCTTGCCGCAGAATACTGACATCGTCCTCACGCACAAGCTATCCCGAGACCGCATTACATCCTGACCTGTCCTTCTGTTGGGAATATTGGTTTGTTTGCAAGCTATCCCCCACTTGAAGAAACCTCATTTAACACCAACCACAGTATAACACATTCCCCATCTGGAAAAAAAAAAAAAAAAAGTCAACCTACATATCAACCTCCAAAACCCAGGTACTTTCTCACCCCTGAAAGCCAGAAATCATCATATCACACAATGGGAGGCACCTCCAAAAAAAAACCAACCCTAAGAAACCCGCAAAACTCACTGTGTTCTTTCAGCAGCCTCCTCCACAGGCCAAACCTTTCCCCCCGATAGGAGCTATTAGCCTCCCCTCTCGTCCTCACCTACTCCATCTCATGCTGAACTCATTGGACTCCGGAACAACAAGACTGTTTCGGAAGACCAACATCACGAAATACCCTAGCGTTCAACTGTTTTCTTCTTTTAAGAGAGCACCTCCAACAACGACTTCAAACAGATGATGAACTGATTTCAGATGGAGATTATTCAGTCCTTGGCTCATAACAGACCACATAGAAAACAAAATGGCTGAATTGCAACATCACATAACCTCCTCATTACTCCATTCTGGCCCTGGAGGATGAATCCGGAGACTGTCCTCTAACGTTTCTTGATCGAAGACAGGTCCGTAAGATCCAACATCCGATAAGAGCCATTCCCTAATCAGTTTTACCACCATCTGAATGTTGCTACACCTTTCCTACCAAACTTATAGCTTCACACTTCCGGAAGCCACAAACTCTGGGATCTTTACAGTAGACCGGATTCAGAGATTAGCCTCAAAAAAAAAAAAAGCCAAACCTAAGCATATTTTTCCTCCCTCACCGTCCCCCGGCGACTGATCGCCAATCCATTTTTTAATCGTCCAAAGACAACCTGACTTCGAGCCCTCACAGCCGCAAATGAGTTCCTCTGCCTGACATATTCAAAAGACCTCTCCAATCTTTCCAGATCTCTCGCGGTAACGATGTTACGCCGCAAAGAATTTGCTCCCTCTCACCCAGTGCATTTCCCCAAAAATAACCAAATAATCCGTACCACTGTGGGTTCCCAGTCCAAGTTGATAATTCCCAAAGGTAACAATACTGCATCACCACTCTCCTTCTGCACTGCGTGACACCCTTGTCCTCGTGGGTCTTATGACCACCCCTACCAACACCCAAATTACGTAAAGTAAAGACAAGCCAAACCTCATCTCCCCGCTTTGGTCTTAAAACAGACCAGACGTCGTCAGCTCCGGTAGATTGATTCGCTGAGGTACTCGCTCAAACTATGGATCACTATGAGCCATCCTAATTGTTTCGGAAACCGTCCTCCAGCGCCAAGCACGCGACTTTCCCCCATGACACATGTTCCCACGCATATGGGAATATTCACAATATTTTGCATTGATTTGTATATTTGGTATTTTAACTGTGTTGTTTCAACTCCAGCCCACGTTTGGGCTGTTGCCATGTCTAAATATTCTTCTTTGCTTGCACTACATATTTCTTATATCTTGGCTAACAGGTTACTTGTCTTTGCTGCCCACCAATTATTTCAATGTCCACCATGGGGAATCAAATTCCTCTCGAATTAATGCTCAACGGTCTCAATTCCCCTTTTCAGAGGTTCCTTGTTTGGGAAGGAGGCACTTCGGTTCAAGCTGATGTACTTTGTGTCATGAAGAACCGCACCTGAGACTCAATATTCTCATCGTCTGACCCACAAAAGGTTCCATATTCATATTTTTTCCATGCCTGGAAGTAAAGAAAGCAAGGTGTAGCTTATATTGGGAAAGATACTCCTAGCTTACGCTTTTAAAATCTGAGATTGACCCAAAGGCGCTATGTAATCCTGCAAGTCCTCGACTCAGTCATGTTCCCAATAGCTGTCTATTTATGCGCTCAACCAAAGCAGTTCTCCTTCCTTCCAAAATTAGTACTCAAAGCCAAAGAAACTGCCAAAGGTCATTTGATTATAGGTGGAGACTTTCAACGCAGTTGATTGATAATGAGGTAGATCGTCTCCCCAGTGTTCTTCAGCTAAGTCACCAGATTTGAAGTCTTCCTACTAGAGAAGACCTTCATGATCCTTGAGATACTCCCACACAACAGAATTAGACTATACATTCTTCTCAGCAGCTAAGCTTTCATACTCTAGAATCAATTTTTTTTCTCCTCAACAAAGCAGCCCTAATTAAAGTGGAATCAGCGGACTAGGTTAATGCTACATGGTCCGGACCATGCCCCAATTATCCTCACTTTAGAAAACAGAATCTTATCCCCTTCTTTTTCCCTCCCTGAGACTTAACCAATTCCCTTCTAAAATCGCCTCATTTGGTGTCTACATGAAGGATGCCCCTGGGGGAATTCTTTGACATAACTCAACTCGGTCTCTAACCCACAAATATAGTGGTGTGCTCATAAAGCCTTTATGAGATGAGTATTATAAAAGACTTGCCTCGAGAGAAAAACGCAGAAGAAGAAGAAGTAAAACGACATGTTAAAGCATAAAACTTCAGACGCTCAGCTGAAACTCACCCCCGACCCATCATTAAAAATCAAGCTAGCAGATCAAAAAAACAAATTGCGGATCTTACTCTTCAGAAATACGATATTATCCTTCACAGATTTAAAGTGGAACTTCTACATGCAGGGAGCCCCGCCCAGGAAGTTACTAAACTCGCACCTAGAGTGAAAAGAAATACAGGCACAGATCGAAAACAGCAAATATCTCCTGCCCCTCTAAAAGGGTAGAATTTTGATCCACAAAACCATAAAAAAATTGCATGACAAATCCTATAAACTCCTTTTGCGGCTATATTATAAATCGCTTTACAACCTAGAAGCAGGACCCTTCTATTCCCGCCCACCACTCACCCAGGATGATATAGGTAACATTTTTAATAAGGCTCCCCTTCCCTACCTAATCTCATGCCACAATTAAGGTTTAAAGGCCCCAACACAAAATAGAATAAAACAACAATCTCCCCAGTCTAAATTGAACAAATACCCCCGCCCAGTATGGATTTATAACAACGAATAATTCAAAATCTTTGCTGATATTTAAACACCCCACCTAAACGTGCATTGAACTCCATTAATCTCCTCAGTACCCTCTCCCGGAGTTCTTGTCAACAACCATTACAATAATACCTAACCAAGGCAAACCCGGGATAATGTTACTAACTCAGGCCCATCTCTCTTCTTAACAACATATTAAACTATTCTCCCACAATACTAGCTAATAGTTGAAACGATCAACCTTCCCACCTACTCCACCTGACCAAGCAGATTTGTAAAAGGATCTAAGACAGACTAGGGATGGACTAGAAGACTCATTGACATCCTCCAACAAAGTTTCTAAACAGCAAATTCCCACAGTACTCTGCTTTCTCTTGATGGTGAGAAGCTTTTATAGGATCATTGGTTCTATTAAAGCAGTTCTATAAAGATTGGTTCGAAGGTCCCTTTCCTGAAAGCTGTTCTATCTCTTTACACAACAACCATCAGCTAAAGTCTACCTCGCTGGTTCTCTCTCCAAATCTTCCCAATCACTAATATACCCCGACAAGGATGGCCCACTCTCACCGCTAATATTTGATCTATGTGCTAGAACCACTAGCAGCGCAATTCGAACTCCCCTTTGATAAAAGGATCTCAACAACGCAACACAGATCCATAAAATCGAGTTTATATGCCGATTGACAATATGATTATATGTCCAGATCCAAAGTCTTCTATCCAGCCCTCTAGACAAAACCCTTAATCATACTCACTTGTCCATACATAACTCAACAGGTCGAAATCCATAGGTTGCCTATTCCACTATTCGCCATCCTTGGTCAATTCTCGTCCCAATAGCAATTTACAGGTCCTCCTCTCTGTCCCATATCTGGGCATACAAATTTTCTTGACCTCAGCAAACAATAGTAGTTAACTCTAACCTACGTCAGTACAGAGATTCAGAGGAAATAAATGTCTCTGCCCACTTACCCCCTTTCATGGATGGCACAATCCATGAACCAAAATGCTTCTTCACCCGAAATACAATACCTGGGGTAGTTAAGTACAATTCCCTTATTATTCCCCCCTGCTGCCATTATCCTAACACTCAACAACTTCTTCTCGATTTGTTTGGGCTAAAAAGAAACCAAGAATTAGTAAACAACACCTCTCCTCCCTTTGACGAAAGGAGGCTTATCATTCCCTAATCACCTGCTATATAACATTGCAGCTGTTCTAGAACCATTAACACCCTCTGAATAGTCCGGAATCGCAACGCTGGGGCTACTGTAAGAACAGTTTCATTCCCCATGGCGTCCATAAGAACCTGTTGACTGCCTCACTTAGGGGACTAACTGCACATAGTTTGAATTCCCGAACCCTCAACATCTAGCTAAAGTGTGGGAACATATTTGTGGTGTCTCAAAATTTGCTCATATAAAGAGGAACTCAGCACCCATTTTTGTCCTATATGCGGAGTTCCCCCAATCTGCCCCTAGCACAGTGGCCCGACAAGGGTAATACTTACAATTGGTGACTTTATTCGACGATATTCTTAAATCATCCTTCGGAGGACTCTGAAGCCCAAATTCAGCTTCCAACATCCAGTTCTATGTGTTACCTCCAGTCCGCATTCCTTGCAACAATGGAATGTTCCAATGGCCCCACATACTTCCACCCAATTCCACAATTTTCTCTTATGAAAAAAGGTTTGAACAGGCCTATCGATAATATATTCCTCTCTGTTGCCTCTTAGTTTGACTGACAAACCAATATTGCAGTTAAATGGGAGGCTGAACTGGGTAAATTTCTCTTGGGAAGAGTGGAATCCGCACCCCTATTAACTAGGAGAAACTCCTCAAGATGTATTAAGCAACGTAGAAACCAGGCGAAAATACATTATGGCGCTGGTATCTTACCCCTTGTAGACTAATTCAATATGTTCCCTAGTCACTCAGACCCCTCTGGAATTATGTGGTTCTCGAGGTACTTTATTACACATGTGGAGATCTGCCCTCTGTGTCTAGGCTCTGGGTGACGTGGAAACTTTTATTTATCGGACCTTTTTCAAGTCCCATTCGCTTCGCCCGCCGAGACAAGCTGTACTAGATCTCTCATTAAATACCTTTCCGCCATCTTATCGCACAATACTTTTCCAATGTCCTGATAGCCACTAGAACTGTAATAGCCTTAAACTGGAAGAGCTCCACGCCCCTCCATATCACAGAGGTTATCGCTAAGTCAATACTCAATTTCACGCGAGAACCTGTCTGGGTAATACCTCCCCACCTGATCCCTAAGTCCACATCCAGATGGACTCTCTGGTCCTCCTCTAGGTATTTACATTAGCTTGAATCTATTTTTGTTTTTTTTTTGTCCTCAGATGCATATAAAATGTACACCCTTAATTGAAACAATCCTGTTTGCTCATTCATGCTTATTAATTGTATGTGCTATTATTTTCCCACTCTTTTCAATACATGGCCTTATGTTACCCTTTCCCCCCCTTCACTTTGTTTATATTTTCTACATTACAGCTGAAATTATTATTGACAAGGTTTAATCTTTAAGTTATGGAAACATTTCAATAAAAATCTTATGTTAAAAAATATTTAAAAGATACCCTTATATAATGTGACTGTTACTGCATAATGTAGAAAATAAAATTTTAACATAGCACATGTTGTATCTAAATTCCGTAAGGTTTTGGGGTGTGTGATGCCAAAAATCATCGTCTGGTCCTAAAGAAACCCTTTTCCTCATTATAGATGTCCCCCATACCTTTGAGCTGACTTGTAATGATGTGTCACAATCTGTGGAACATCAATTAAGTCAGAAAGAGTGTGTTTAGGGACCTGACTGCATAGATCTTAAGCATCACTCTACACAAATGACTGTTCAGTGGTAATTTAGATACAAAGTGCAATTTGTTAAAAGTTTAGTTTCAAGATTAAGCAGCATTGGGTAAACTTTACAGGGTGAGCTTAAGAAAACTATTATCGTCCAATATAATGGCATAATGGCAGTTTATGAACCAAAAAACTTTTGATGGTTTCCCCCTTTAAAAAACATCCTATCATTAGGCAAAAAAAAAACCACCATGTCATGGTTGGCAATACCATAGCACAAATGTAGAGATCAATAAAAAAACTCGAAGGGACTCTTTAAACTGGGAACCTAACAAATAATGTCAGCAAGAACTATTATTGAATTTACTATATAATAAACTGATTAATTAGTACCTTTATCATGGAATATACATTTATAAACAAAGAAGGTATCCCAAATGGGGTAATGTTCCTCATTAGGGATAAGCACCATGAAGGGAGTGGGGAAATTTTGTGGAAACCGAATCACCAATAAAAATTTAATACAGTTTGTTAGGTGTGTTATAAAACCACCAAGTTGTACTTCCTCAATTAAATATATATTGCTGCAAAGCGGGGCCCCCAAAATTAATACCATCAGGTTGTGAATTTAAATTCTGTTTTTAAAACCCGGAAATACAGGTTTTTTTTAACATTTTATACGTAAGCATTATTAAAGGCATTTTACTAAAGATATTGGTTAATTAAAAATTTGGGGATGATTAATTAAGAATCCGAGTTCATATTTGGAAATATGTTTCTTGCAAGCCTTGCTTAATTTAAAACTGTCCAAAACCCCCCAAACTGCCGAGCGGTTTATTATGAGGAAGTTTGGGTATCGCAACAACATGTCCAAATGATTTCTGTGTCCTTAGTCTGCTTGCTTAAGCTGTTAATCCATAGTGAATCCATTTTATATATATATCCTCAGTATCATCCAAGACAAGATACATCTTGAAGGTAGTTTTCCTTGCATAAAGCATTTAAGCTTATAATATGTAAATTAACCTGGTTAAGGGAAAAATAGGTATAGAGAGAAATAATTCATGCAAAAGTTATATATGAACAGTCTAGATATAATAAGTGGTTGAAAAGTCCCAAAACAGATTTTCTAATTTTTTTCCTTTATCCATTCCCACACCTGACAGTCCCCCCTAAAACTTTAAAAAATCTGTTCCCCTTTTCCCCCTTTAAACTAATTTACGCTAGGATGAATTATGTCTGTGTGTTTAAGTGGCTGGGATGGACAGGTGGAGCGGTAAAAAACCCCGCGCATCACTGCTAGGCTTACCCCAAGGGGGCGTAACTAAGCGATCCCCGGGGCCCTCTTTACATTTGCCTCTGATGGTGAGGATGACGGGGGTTTAACCACAAATGCCCAGCCAGGTGCTACCTTAGAGCAGTCCTTAGCAGTGACAGTTTGTGGATTGCTGGCAAATCCATATTAGGGAACCTGGAGATTTTTGAGAGCTAATGAATATTTTGTTTTTCTAGAAAAAAAAGGGGAAATAAAGATGATAGAAATTCTAGGGTCTGGAAGCCAAAAACGGTCACTCCTAAAGGAACCTTCATACTTTATTCTCTACAAATCCCCCTTGCAAGTGTACTTTTAAGATATTTTCCAATGCTAGGAATTTTGGTAGGCCATGATGGATATAGCTTCTAATTGTTCAATTTTTGTTTTGAGGATATACTGGGTGTGGTTTACAAATCTCTATTGGTTATAATGGTTTATTTATTTACCCAATCTACACCTCTGTTTATCTATTTTTTGTGGTATTATTGGTTCGAGTCTTGGTTTATTCTGATCCCTAGCGTTGAATTCACCAGCCAACCCCTTGGGTCGTTCCCCTTGTATTTTCACACAGACAACACAATGTAATAAAGGATAAAGGAGTGATTCATGATGATTTCTCGACTCCAGGAGCTTTCTTGCAGTGTGAGGCATGCACCCAAGTAGGTCTTCCCATTTAGTTTCACTGAGGTTGGGGATACCAGAAGAACTTGGTATGGTCCTTCAAATCTATGTTCCAGAGATTCTCTTAAATGTTTCTTTGCCCCACAAAATCACCAGGTTGTAGTTTGTGGGTGCTCTGATCTGAGTCGGGATCTGGAATAGAGGAAACACTGCGGCATGGGTTAGTTTCAATTCTTTACACAGACTTATGACATATTTTACAAGGTTATCATTTCCTGCACTAAAACTGTTGTGGATGTATTGTCCTACCTAGGCGGCCTAAGAATAATATCTCGTAAGGTGTGAGACCAGTGGGCTGCCTAGGGGTGTTTCGGACAGAGTACAGGGCGATGGGTAGGATCTCTGGCCATGGAATTGATGTTTCCTTACTGGCTTTGAGAATTTTGTTTTTGAGTGTGGCGTTCATCCTCTCTATCTTTCCTGAGCTCTGGGGATGGTATGGAGTGTGCACTCGACGGTCAGCTCCCTCTAGCTTCCATATCTTTCTGGTTACTTTGCTGTGAATCCAGGTCCTTGATCAGACTCTATAACTTCGGGGATTCCGAATCTGCACACTAATTCAGTCAGTAGCTTTTTTAAGTCGTTTTTGCAGTATATTTAGGGACTGGGTAGGGCTCAGGCCACCAGAAAAACATATCCACCCCCACTAGGATTATTTGTATTTTCCAACCCCCCCCTTGGGCAACTCAATGTGGTCAATCTGTATCCGTTGGAAAGGGTACAATGGTTTGGCCAGATGCTTTTGTGGGTTTGTACCAGTCCTCCTGGTTTAAACAAGCATTGCATATTTCAACAATCTTGGAATAATTTTTGCGGGGGTCGAAATTCCCCCGGTGCCAGATATATCTTGTTAATGGCAGAAATCATTTGGTTTGTTTCTCTGTGTGTGATGCGTGAGCCCATTGGATTACAGCTGGATATAATGCCCTTGGTAAACAAAGTTTATCTTCTTTCCTCCAGAATCCATCCTGCTGCATCTCAGCTCCCTCTTCCTCCCCACTCCTCCTTTCCTTTGGGCTTATTTGGGTTTGAAATTGTCTCAGCAGGTCAGCACCTGGGTTCGGTGCACTTCCTCCTTGATTCTGTTCTTCATCCTCTTCTTTGTTTCTTTCCTTTTCATTCTTCTTAACTTTCTCTTCTTCTTTTTCTGTTATTTTCTTTTTTCTTCTAACTTCTTTTCCTCTGTTCTTGTTGTAATATACAGCCATCCTGCTTTCTCTCGAATTACTGGGAGGAGGGCTGCAGCCTTTGTGGCCTGATCAGCGTTGTAATTTCCCCTGGCCTCTTCTGTCTCCATTTTCCCATGAGCCCTAGTTTTCAAGACAGCCACTTGGGCCGGCAGCTGGAGAGCATACATCAAGGTCTGAACAGTCTCTTGGTTCTTGATTGGTGTTCCACTAGCTTGTCTGGAAACCTCGTGGGGCCCCAAACTTCAGGTGAAGTCAGGGGTCATCCATATACGTAGGCTGAGTCGGTGTATATTTCACGGTCTTTCCTTCGGCAAGCTTGCAAGTTTTCTGTTACAGCCCAGAGTTCAGTTCCTGGGCCGACATACTCGAAGGTAAAGATTGCAGCCTTTAGGGTTTCATGCAAGGTTAACCACAGCAAATCCTGTATGGAATCGTCCTTGTTCATCTGAATTCTGGATCCATCTGTGAAGAAGACATAATCAGGGTTCTCCAGCTTGGAAACAGAGACAGTAGGAAGGGGGGAAGTTTTAGCCCCCAAATCTGTTCAAGGCAGTCATGATCGTCGGAATGTGTCTATCTTCTTCTTGTGTGATATTCGGGTCTCCATCTTCCCCCCTTGAGAGAGGAAGCAGGGTGGCTGGGTTGAGGGTAGTGCATCTCTTCAAGGTTACATTTTCAGGCATCAGTAATGAGCACTGAAGTCGAAGGTTGCGTTGCCTGGAGATCTGAGGTTGTTGGGATTGTTTCAAGATCCCTTTAAGGTCATGAGGTGCCAAGATAGTCACAGGATGGCCCAAAATGATGTCTTGAACCTTGTCCAGAAGGAGTTGTGCAGCGACAACAGCTCTGAGGCAAGTAGGAGCAGTCTGTGCAACAGGATCTATCTTGCATGAGTAGTATCCTAGAGGTCTCATATGATCTCCATGTTTTTGAGCCAAAACACCAGAAGCATGGCCATGATGTTCGGTGAGGAAGAGATGGAAAGGTTGTGAGTAGTCCGGGATTCCCAGAGCAGGAGCTTCAAGAATAAGTTCTTTTAGTCTCAGGAAGCAGGCCTTTGCCTCGGTGTGAGTCTGTGGTTTGAAGAAATGTCCCGGAAAAGGGCATAGAATTTTGCTCAGGTAGATGCGTTGGGTTCCATTGTCGGCAGTATGTGATAAGGCCTAGAAATGCCTGTAGTTGTTTGAGAGTAGTAGGTGAAGGGATGGATATGACTGTTTCTTTCGGTCATCAGTAAGGTGTTTAGTGCCTTGAGATATACAGTGTCCAAGAAAAACAACTTTTCACAACAACATTGCAGTTTTAGACTTAGAAACCTTGCAGGTGATGGATGCTAGATGGTGAAGAAGACTGAGAGAACTTGAGGCACAGTTAGGAAGGTCAGGAGCACAGAGTAAAATATCATCCACATACTGGAGGAGTTGTACTTCAGAGTGTTCCAGCATCCAAGGTTGCAAACAGGCATGAAGAGCTTGAGTGAATTGATTTGGAGAATTCTGAGCCCCTTGAGGGCATCTTGTCCAGGTGAGTTGAGTACCACGATAAGTGAAAGCAAAGAGATATTGAGAATCCTTGTGTAAAGGGACACTGAAGAAAGCATTGCAGAGATCATAAACTGTAAAGCATGTAGCAGATGAGGGCACTTGGCTGAGAAGTACATGCGCGTTGGGGACCACAGGGGTCTCAAAGACAGTAACAGCATTCACTGCTCTTAAATCTTGAACCAAACGATATTTTTGTGGTTCACCAGGGACAACCTTCTTGCGAACAGGGAACAAGGGTGTATTAGCAGGTGAAATGCAGTGGATGAGTACCCCTTTGTTCAGGAAGGCCGTAATTTGATTTTCCAAAGAGAGTTCTTGGTCATGCTTCAAGGGATATTGGGGATAGCGAGGAGGTGTAGCGCCAGCTTTCAGGAAAACATGGACTGGGGCAACAGGAAGGAACCAACATCATCGGGACCTTGTGACCATACTTCAGGAGAGACTTGATTGAAGATATCTTGAGGAATGGAAGGCATCGTGGATGATAAAAGAAGAACTGGGAGAGCTTCTAATGCGCAGGTAACTTCATGAGATATAGGAGAATCAAAATCCAAAAACATTCCAGAGGAATCATATCTGATAGTAGCATTCATTTTTTGAAGAAGATCAGCTCCAAGCAAGTTAGTAGGACAGGTAGGTGAAACAAGTAGTCTTGATAGGAGTCCATGATGTCCAACAGGAACAGGATAAGTCAAGCGAGTTTGAGTTGGGCGTCCATCCACCCCCACGCAGGAAATGTAATCTGGGGAAAGGATGACATCTGGAGGAATATCAGAAGTTTTCAGGACAGATCTGGCTGCACCTGTGTCTACAAGAAAAGGAAGTTGATGGCCATTGATAGGAAGAGTGACAGTTAAAACAGGTCCAGAATGACTTACTGAGGAACTATCTGCTGAATGGACAAGGACAGTAGACACAGGCTTGCCGAAATCCTATGCTTGAGGAGGGTAGGAAGTGAACTGTGATGGAGGAGTTGGCCAGTTGACTGCATCATCAGGATAAGCTTCTTGAAATTGATTGTAGTTGGTGGGAGGTCCACTGAAGGGATTATTCTGAGGTGTAGGTCTGCGTTGTGCTTGTTGATTAAATCTTGTCTGCGGAGCTCCTGAAACCTGCACTTGAGTTTGGATCTGATTGGAATTCTGAGGAAAATGTTGTCTAGGAGCAACCATATTATTGTCGCGGGCTTTGGCTCGACAGAATTTGGCCACATGACCAGGTCTTTGACAGTTGTAACATAGCTTTGGTGGTTTCCCACGTCCTTGGGTGGAAATCCAGTTGAAAAACCGTGAATCAGTTTTAGTAGAATATCCAGGGTAAAGTTGCATAGGTGATATCCAAAAACGTGGGAGGACAGCGCACACAAAGTGATCCAAAATGATATAAAATCACCATTTATTGACAAATCAGCTAAAACACCAATAGAGGCATATATGAAGAGCAAAAAAGAAAAAGCACCTATGTGCAGGTCTAACGCGTTTCGGGCATATTCAGCCCTTAGTCGTAGCAAAAAAGGAATGACAAAACTGCCATTAAGTACATACACAAATTGCAATATCAATTAAGAACAATCAATGATATAATACAAAATTGTAAAAACCTGATCCAGTGCTCCCGACGTGTAACACACGGCATAGTATCCGAAAACGGAAATGACATAGTGTCACGTGAACCGGAAGTGACATAGCGCAATGGAAAGAATAGCCGCGCACGCGCAGAAAGAATGGAACTGCCGAACCTGGTAAGGGCAGAAAATATACATGTAAGACAAATATGCCAGCAAGTACATGATATATGAAATTAATAGGCGGCACACTCAGGGACACTGGATGAGGATAACATGTTGTTAGCAGTTATAAAAGCAATGTACAATATCAAAAGAGAAAAGCTTAGAAGCATGGAAGAAGTGAACAAATAAACATGTGACAATACACTGAAAATACAAAAACAATAGACTAAAAACAAAAACCAACAACAAACACAGAAACAAAAACAAACACAAAAGCAAACACAAACACAAACAAACATAAGCACATACACAAAACCACAACAAAAACAAAAACAAAAGCACATGAGACAAAACAAAAAAGAACAACACAAAACAAAAAAACAATGAACTATAAACAACAAACAACAATGCATATAAAAGACAAAACACAAAAAATGAATAAATGAGTGATTGAATAAAAAGCAAATAAGAAGAAAAACAGGAGGAAAACATTAGTAATGAAACATAACCTCTCTTTTTAAATTCAAGCCATGTGGAGCTACAGTATTCAGAGAGACGATCCAAAAAGCCTCTCTGTCTCTCAACCTTCTTTCTAAATTACCCCCTCTCTTTCTTCTGGGGACCCTTTCAATGCCAAAAACTCTTAAAGCACTAGTGTTCCCACCATGGCATTCCAAGAAATGCTTAGCTACATTAGATTTGGCACGTTCTGTAGTGTTGGAAACATCCCTTAAATGTTCAAGAAACCTAATCTTGAGTTTCCTGATTGTGGAACCCACATACATCAAATTACACAAACCGCAACAGGCGACATACACAACCGCTTCCGAGTTGCAATTAATGTATTGTTTGATGTTGTAGCTCCTCTGTTGTGCACAATCAGAGAATTTCTTGCATGGTAATGCAAAACTGCACATTTTACATGGGTGGGACCCACACCTAAAAAAGCCCAAGTGATGAAGCCAGGTACCTTTATTTTATTGTTCTTAATTGATATTGTGATTTGTGTATGTACTTAATGGCAGTTTTGTCATTCCTTTTTCTACCTAAGGGCTGAATAGCCCAAAACGTTTTAGACCTGCACATGGGGGCTTTTTCTTTTTTGCCCCTTCATATATGCCTCATGGTGTTTTACTGATTTGTCAATAAATGGGATTTTATATCATTTTGGATCATTTGTGTGCGCTGTCCCCCCCACTTTTTTTTGGAAATCACCAAGGGGCCTATGCTGCGGGAGAGGGGACTGCGCCTTTAAAGTGGTACCAGCCTGACCTTAGTGGTGAAGTTTTTTTCTTTTTTTGTTTTAAAGTTCATGGGGTTTATTATAGAGCCATCAAACGTGTCTTGGAAAAAGGGCTACCTTAAAGGCTTTTTAAGGGGTGAGAGGAATCGGCTTGAGATAGAAAGGGAACTCGGGGGCCTTAGAATGGAGAAATTTGGGGCCCCCGGGAAATTTCAGCAAATTCGGGGGAACATTTTTCAAAATATTGTCAAATTGGTTTTAAGTGGGCCTTGACAACGGGATGCCGTAAACGTTTTAAGTTTAGTATTGATCAAGCCCTTTTCTTGGAATATCAATAATCTTTTAAATTTTTGACATTTTCACCCGGGGGCCTTAGTGAATTGAAAAGATTGTTTAAGCCCGGCTAAACTTCTTTGGCCCGGAATGAATCTACGGCAGAACCTCTCCAGATGAAAAAGCATAGGTGTCCCCCAGTTTTTCTTGCAGAGCAAAACTTATGAAGGCCAGAAGGACCTCCACTTTTAGCTAGCAAATGATACGTTTTCCAGTTCGAGAGTGGGTTTTTTGGTTTTGGGGAAATAGCAGGTAAAGGCATAGACTCTTGTCGGGACCGGTACGGTCAACGGGTTATGTTTGAGAGGGATAAAAGGGAAATAAATTGGTGGGTCCTGGTTGAAGTATTATTTTGGGGAAAGGACAGGAACAAAACTGAACCCGGGGAAATTGTTGAAAATTGTTTGGGGGAATACGGAGAGAAGCACAAGGGGTGGTGTGGGGTGTTTAATCCGCTTCCCAATCAGGTAGAAATCAGTGGCGGGACAGGTGGGGGAAAAAAGGCAGCTTTGAAGTCTCTGGGATTTGCCCAAAAAGGGGGGGGGGGAAATAGGGTCCTTTTTCGTTTTGGGGTTGGGAAAAAAAAATTTTTGTTTGGGAAGGTCCAGTTCCAGCAAAGTAAGGTAAAGTCTGCACAAGGTTGGGGGGAAAAAAAAAGGGCCCTCAGAAAATGAGGGGTATAACAAGATTGAAACTTAATTTTGTGCCATAGCCAGTATTTTGTGGGGTTTTTGAGTCAGTAGGCAACACAATTATCAGTGTTAAAGTTTATATTGGGGCCCACGCATGAATGAAATAGTTACACTTCAAATCCTCGCTGTGGGACAAACAGGGGAAACCCGGGGAAAAGGGGAGCCAGGGCACGGAAAAGAAGGTCATACAACCTTTTTGTATAGTAGTGCCCCGTGAAAAGCAATTTTCCCCCTGACATACCACTTCCTAGTTGCAGATGTAATTTAGGGTTACAAAAGCATAGTACTTGGAACACAATATCCCCTTTTAACAATCATGAGAGGGTAAAAGCCCCGTTTGGGGTAATCAATGGGTATTTCTCTTCTGGTAGTTCCACCGTGTTAGGAAAAGAGGTTGGTAGTGAAGTGGGGTTGCATGAAATGAGCTCGTTCATCAGCTGGGGAAATAAATTACAAATTTTCATTTTGGGGATCAAATTTTCCTTTTAATAATTTTAGGGGAAGCCTAACAGCAATGGGCAACTTAGAATCCTTCAGTACCTCGCAGTCCCCCAAGGGGGAGAAAGGGCAACAATAAAAAGGAAATTTAAAAAGTTCCTGATGCAGTGAGCTGGGTAAGGGGTTGTGGTAGCGGGTGCCCCGGTAAGGATTGCATGAAAAGTGCAGCTGCATTACTGTGAGAAAACTGTTGGTGAAATAGGGGGTGTGTAAAAAGGCGCAGGTAGCCCTGATCGGAAAAAATTTGGGCCATTGGAAGGTTTTGGGTGTGAATATGGCGACCTCAAAAAGGGGGGGAATTTGTCCCCAGCAACAGGCCGACAACGGGAAGGGGAGAATTGAGTACCAATATGGTGCCTAGGAGGAAGGGCAGGGTTTTTTTTTTAGTAAAGGGAAATGCAGGGGGGGATGGGGGTCGCCCCCCCTCCCACAGCTACCAATATTCACAGAAAGGGGTTTCTGTGCCCACAAACGGGCGGTCCAAACGGGGATCGTGGAGGGGGTTTCGGCTAAGAGCAACTGTAATAGTCAAATTCCCCCCTTCTTATCAGGGATTAAATTTCAACAAAATTTGTCCTTTGCAATGGCGACGCTTTTCTATCCACGCAAGGCTTTTTGTACAATTTTTTATCCCCAGTAACCCCCTTTACAGTCCTTCAAACCGTTCCTTGGTGAATTGTAAACGCCCCCCTTTTGGTTTTAATTACAAACGCATTATTTAGCAAAACCAACAATAGTTTCTTGCCCCCCCTGTCTGATTACTAAATGTAAGCTGTAAAAGCTGAATCAGCATTTGATTTTGAATAAACATTTTTTGAAAGATGCCTAAAAAACGTTAATAAGCCACAATAAAAGTTTTGTGGTTAAAATATCACCCAAAAAGGGTGGGCCCGCAAAAGAAGCAGCTATGTATCTAGCGCACATGGCAAAACAGACTTTAAAAACACTGTGTCTCTGACGTCTGATTCAAAATAATTTCTTAGTTTCGTAAAAACAGAAGAATTCCAGACTGCAGTGGCCTGCCCAGAGCAGTAAAAAAAGGAAAAAAGAACAACACGCAGTTGTAACATACTAATAACTAACCCTCAGCTATTGTAGGGAAACTGGCAATACGGGGCAGTCCCCCCGGGACCTAACACTGCCCTAAGTATAAAGAAATACACCACCCCGTCAACGGTAGGGTAAAAACCATGGATACCACGCCAACCCTATCACTGGTCCCCCGGGACGACCGGAGGCAACTGACAATCCCCTAGTGGCGTTGGCAGCCTTTGAGGCCCCCAAGTAGTAATAGACTCATACCCGACCTCCTATTCTCCCCCGCAGCCCGGGCGGCAGGCACCAGTTACGACTTTTACTGAAGGTTTTCTTTCCCGTGCGATTTTACAGAAACTGATTCATACCTTAAATAAACAACAAACAAATGCAAATTAAAAAACAAATCAAAAATCTAACACAAAATCCCCCCCCTACTCACAGGGAAAAATTGGGGCACACAGACTTGACCTCACTTGTCCTACTCAATACCTAACAGCCAGCTCCCCAAATACCCAGAATTAAAGATTTTGTGAAAATCACCATAAACCCCAGAAGATCATATAATATTAAAAGGGTTGAAGTAATTTCCTCGCATGATACAGACTCTTTCACAGAGCACGAAAAAAGGAATTGCTTTTGTAACCTTTTTAAAAGTAACATGCAAATTGGCGGACAGCAGAGCAATGTATTCAGATAAGAGCAATCAGAAATCACTAAACCAATTTGTCAAAAAAAAAACCGGAGGGAAGTAGCCCAAGGGCTCGTCGATTTTAACAAGGGGACACACCGTGACCGTATCAGGTTCGGCAAGGGCCGGGGACAATCACAAGAACCAAATACATCAAAACGAATAAGTCACGATTTTAAGAGAAAACAATGTACTTTCCCCTATAAAATATGGATCAGGGACTTCGGGGCGAGATGTGGGAAACCCCTGCGGGGAACGCCCAGACCAGCCACAGGGTCTCCTCTGTTTTTTCTTTGTTTCCCTCTAAAGTCGTTTGAGAGGGGACGGCGCAAATGTTTGGTGTTTATAACCAGCCAATTTTCTACTTCCTCAAATTTAAAATATATATTTCTCAAGCCGGGGGGCCCCCAAAAATTAGATATCCGTCAGGTTAGGATTAAATCCTGTTTTACCAGGGAAAAACAGGCTTTTTTTTTTCATTTTTTAAAACGTAACTTATTTAAGGGATGTTCTAAACGATCATTGGTTAATTTCATTGAGGGATAGTTATTTAAAAATCACGAGTTCATATTTGGAAATATGTTTCTTGCAAGCCTTGCTTAAATTTTAAAAATGTCCAAACCCCCCCCCCCCCTGCCGAGGGTTTATTATGGGGGAAATTTTGGGACGCAACAGTCCAAAAGATTTCTGGTCCTTATCTGCTTGTTAAACGTTAATCCATGTAACCATTTATATAAATCCTCATACTCCAACAAGATTTCATCTTGAAGTAGTTTTCCTTGCAAAAAGCATTTCAAGCTTTTTAAAATCTGATTAACCTGGTTAAGGGAAAAAAAAGGAAGAGAGAAAAACATCAAAATTTAAATAACTCAATAAATCATGGATAGAAAAGTACCAACAGAGTTCTAATGTTTTCCTTTAATCCATTCCCACACCTGACAGTATCAAAACAGTGAGCACACCCCTCACATTTTTGGAAATCTTGTATCATATCTTTTCATGGGACAACACTAAAGATATGAAACTTTATTACAATGTAAAAAAATCAGGGGACACTTGTATAAATATAAATTTTATGGGCCCTCAAAAAAACTTAAAAAAAACAACATCAATGTCAAGCTGCTGGGAAAAATTTTGAGTTTCACCCCTATTGAAAATGGAAAAATTGTCATAAAGTGTCAATATTTTGTGTGACCACCATTATTTTTGCCAGCAGTACCTTGGCTATCTTGGGCATAAAGTTCACTAGAACTTCACAGGTAGCCACTAAAAACTCCTTCCACTCCTCCATGATGACATCACTTTGCTGGTGGTTGTTAGAGACCTTGCACTCCTCCACCTTCCATTTGAGAATGCCCCACAGACTCAAAAGGGTTTAGTCTGAAACAGCTTTGCCAGTCCACACCTTTTTCCTCATTTTCTTTAGCAAGGCAGGGGTCCTTGGGAAATGTGTTTTGGTTTTTTTTCAGTTTGGGAATATTTCCCTGCGTGCCATTTTTAAAAAGGGGGATAAGCCTTCTCAAATTTTTACTACCTTTGGCCTATGGTTCCCTCAAGAACTTACCCCATGCGCCCAACCATGCCCCACCACCATGCTTGAGTGGGGTAAAAAACACTGGTGTTTGTACTCCTCCCAGATTGGGGGCCACACACGCTTGCTCCTTCTGACCAAAAAATTTTTCTTGGCTCATCAACCACAAAAAAAGGGTTCCGTAAACATTCCTTAATTTTTACAAACTGTTTTTTTGGGTTTCCCCTTTTGCATCCATTAAAAAGGGAAAATTCTGGATACATCAATCAGACCAGCGGGGGCAGATCTGAGCACACAGGTGAAACCCCACCCCTTTAACTCTGAAAAAGCGGCAGCAATCATATGTCTATTTGAGAAGACAAATTTCTGATATGACGCTGAGCATATCCTCCCTCCTTTGTCAACCATGTTGAGCCCTTTCTAATGGAATTGTCTAAATAAACCAATATGCTCTTGGGCCCCTAAGCTGCGCTGGTTTTTTGGGGTGACAACTTCATAGCCCAGGCCATCTTTTTTTAGACAACAATTTTTTTTTTAGAACCCCAAACAGTTCATGCCATGAGGGGCCATTTGAAATTTAAGTGATCAATAAAAAGTTTGAGAGCAATAACAACTGTGTCCCATTCCCATTAAACCCTTTTAACACTAATGATCACATGACAAAATTTTGGGGTTTAAAATAGCAAATTTGGGACAATTTGTCCATTTTTTTTTA